>JABUQX010071793.1:0-12500 GCA_015478945.1 Trachelipus rathkii | reverse complement strand
AAAAATTCGTGTTTAGAGCAACAAATGAAGTAGTAGCAGAAGAAACAATTGATTTGTAGAGTTCTGCAGAAAATCTTAAGTTTTGTGGGGCATAAACGTCTAGAGGTTTGTAAAAATAAACTACAAAAAATAATTGGCGTCCAAGTTTAATTGCAATGTAATAACCATAAGAAAAATATTAGAAAGTTGAGTAGGGGTTTTAAATTGGGGCACAAAAATTTATTTACGAAAATATTGGGGTCTCCCAAGAAGAAAGTGAAGTGACCTGCATTTGATAAGTCATTTCTGCAAAACATCCATACAAAACATCGTAGCTACTCAACGGAAGAAGAAGGATCAAATGCTGAAATGAAAATATACGGCAAGGTATGTGAATTCCCTACCGCCATATTTCAGTGGAAATGGTTTTATAGCATTTAACAAAATCTGGCTTTGTGGCATGATAAATCAAGTAACGCTTGCGGCCTTTTAACAATCAACTTTTTTCCTGGTAGATCGTTGCATTCAACACTTTTGCTGAAACCTTTGTATATCGGGCGTTACATGTTGACTTTTATTGCCTCAGTGGGAAACCATCTTTAAAGTGTTGAAGGCAGATTACTCTGCAAGTATTACAAATCACATTTTGCAGTCATTGTGATACAATGCTGTCATAGGGTAACCATATTTTGGCTACTTCACATGATCTATTCTTGTTCTTTTCATTGAAAAGGTTAGTGACGGTCGTTTGGTGCACTTTGGCTATTGTTATATGTGGGAGCGTCCTTTGTTACACTGAAAATATAATTTTCCAAATAAAGTATATATATTTGAAAAAATCATTCACATAATCCATACCAAAAAGTGAAGTAAACAAAACACCAATACCGACAACTTTCACATAAAAAAGCAATATAGCTGCCATCAACCAAAAACAATCTTTAATGAAGCTTCAATGGTATGCTTAGAGGTTATTTTGACTGAAGAGAATTTTCCCCATGGGTCATTTGAGTATATCCAATTAAACCAATAAGAGCTTAATTCAAACTATACGTATTATCAGAATCCCTTTTTATTAAGAACTTATGCAGACATAATGTGAAACTTAATGAAATGAATGAGTGCTGAATGTTTTTTGAATATTTAAATGTTTTCCAGGTAAACCTAATGATCAGATTAACATCTCTATTTGGCTCATCAATTAAAAGCTTTTTGATTTTTCTTTAAAATTCTTTGAGGAAAATGGTCGAAAATATTTTTTTTTTACATTTTATATTTGAAATTTATTATTTTTAAACATTATTTCAGCTGCATCATAAATATAGTTAAACATGATATTATCATGCCTAAAATACAGGCAAAATTGATAATATTAAGAGCTTCTACTTCCTTCTTCAGAATGTAATTAATTTTTTTATTTTTACTGAAACATGAAGAATTACTAAAATGTATATAATTATATTATTATTATTTTATTTATATTATAATCTTATTATGTTATGATTATTATATTAATTTATATATTTATTTTTTATATTTTTAATTTTTCTTCAATTTTTTTTTCTTTTTTTTTTTATTTTTATTTTTATATTATTTTATTTTTATTTTTATTTTTATTTTTATTTTATTTTATTTTATATTATATTATTGTCCTTATTGGACCTTAAGTAAACTGTGGTTCTCAAAATAATTTAGTATTGGAAGGGTTGGTATGATGTTTTATTTTAGGTAAAGAAAAATTAGAAATTTGATTTGCTATAAAAAGAACTTACTTTCATATTTTTCAGCTTCAAATTGATAAAATTGACTTTATTTAATTTTTTAGATTTCATTATATTTACTTAACTTCTAAAAGTTTTAAAGATTATATAATTTTAAAATATTATTAGTATCAGATTATATTAATTATATATATATATATATATATATAATTATTTGTGTGCAGAACTAATTTTGGTAGTACTTGATATATATATATATATATATATAGATTAACACCTCTACTAATGCTCGTAGATTGTTATTTATATATAAATATTATCGATAGAGGAGAAGAAATTAAGAGCTCAAGAACCACACTCTTAAACCGTGGTAGATGTTTGTGAAGATGGGAAGAGACTTCTGAGGAAATGATTTGTTCTGTCCAGTTAACGATAATGCAAAATTTTTTATGGGAAGCAAAATTTTAAATTCAAAATTATTTTACATATTTTTATTTTAATTTATAATTTAAAAGTTCAAGATTTATACAGAGGAGCTGCAATATTTTGATGCCGTGTTCTTTTTTGGAATTTGAATGACAAAATTTTTTCAACTTTTCTTTCGAATATTATATCTTTAAATCGGGACAGCTGATCTGAATGCTTATCTCTACTAGTCAACTTCATAGCCCTGACGAGAAGGCTGCATAACTTTGGGTGCTGGGGTTTGGGAACACCCCACATCCTGTAATTTTCTTCCCGCTAACAGCTGTTGATAATTAGCAGTTGATACCACCTCACTATTTGTGAGAAAATAGGGTTGCGACAGGCCTAGCAAGCCGGCAACCGACATCACCTGCTCAAGAAACTCTTGTTTTGCCTCGGAGCCCTGACAGACTTTTAAGAAGACGACCGCGCGATTTTGGATTACGAAATGGAACTTCTAGAAAAAATATACGTGTTGCCACTTTAAATGTTGGAACGTTGAGAGGAAAGGAGGAGGAGATGGTGATGCTGATGATAGAGCGGGGGTTGGATGTGCTGGGAGTTTGTGAAACGAGATTGGCCGGAAGTGGAGTTAGAGTTCTTCATCATAATTACCAATTGATATACAGTGGAGGAAGAGAAAATAGACATGGAGTGGGAGTGATATTATCGGAGGAGATGGCACAAAGAGTAAGTAACATCGAACAGAAAAATTCTCGTATTATGTCTGTTTCAGTAAAGACAAACGGAGTAAATCTAAGCTTTATACAGGTGTACGCACCGCAGCAAGGAAGACCAGCTGGAGAGAGGGAAGTTTTTTATCAAGAATTGCAGGACGTCAAAAATAGAGTACCTTTCCATGATAATGTAATTGTTTTGGGGGATATGAATGGACACGTTGGTGTGGATCGCAGAGGAATAGAGAATGTGATAGGAGCGTTTAGTTTGGGAAATAAGAATCTGGCGGGAGATAGCATCATAGACTTTTGTGTACGTAACAACATGAGTATAATGAACACGTACTATAATCATAGAGAAAGTCAGAAATGGACATGGTACCGATAGGATGACAGAAGGGAGGCATATGGAGAGAAATCAATGATAGATTTGATATTAACAAACAACAAAAGACTATTTAAGGATGTGAAAAGTATACCATCCGTATCGGGAGATGCAGACCACCGAATGGTGGTGGGGAAATTGAGAATGGAAATGCCGAAGCCTTTTAGATGCAGGCGGAGAAAAAGATTTATGGTTGAGAAACTGAGAGACCAGGATTGTAAAAACACATTCCAAAGAGAAATGGATACGAAAAGACAGAGGATTGGGGAGGATGTAGATGTGGAGGAAGGGTGGGAGGTTTTCCGTGATACATTGGTGGAGGTATCTGAGAGGATCATAGAAACCAAAACAATATATGGAAAAAAGAAAAGACAAACAGCGTGGTGGACAGAAAGAGTGCAAGAAGCAGTCAAGAGAAAAATGAAATGTTTTAGAAGATGGATGAAGACAAGAAGAATGGAGGATAGAGAAGCATATATAACTGTGAGAAATGAAACAGAGAGAATAAAAAGAATGGAAAAGGAAAATACATGGGAGAAGATTGGTAGAGATCTGGAAGAGGACCTTGCGGGTACTAGAAAATTGATATTTAATATGGCAAAAAACTATAGGAAAGGAACAGCACCTCCAACATATGCAATGAAGAATGAGAATGGAACGTTGTTAACGGACCCGAAAGAGATTGGGGAAAGATGGAAGAATTATTTTGTTGATTTGCTGAATATACCAAATGATGTGGAGGAGGAGGATATGCATGAAGTGGAGAACCATGGGGAGGTGGTGGAGGATGAGTGGCAGATCACGGACGAAGAAATGGCATATGCCTTGAAGAAGATGAAAAACGGGAAAGCACCGGGTGAAGATATGATACCTGCGGAAATCTTGAAGAATGTGGGAGGAGAAGGAACTGTATGGATGAAAGAATTAATGAATAAGTGCTGGCGAGAAGAAAGGACACCTAAAGAATGGAACAGATCAGTAATATGCCCAATTTTTAAAAAAGGATTAAGGCAGACTGTAGGAATCATAGAGAATTCTTTGACACCACATATCGCAAAGGTATACGAACGAATACTTAGAAAAAAAGAGAGAGAGGTAGACACTACTTGATGATGACCAATTGCTTAGGCCAAATAGATCAAACTACTATTTGATATTTTTTTCCAATGTACGAGTTGTTGGGAATTTAACAGAAAATGTATTTGCATTTGTAGACCTGGAGAAGCCTGATCGTATACCGAAATCCTTTGCAATAGCTTAAACGAAGATATACGGAATACCGGAAAAAACTAAAAAAAAAAGAGCTAATTATACGAATTGTTTATGCAATATGTGAAGACTCAGATCACGATGAGATTATTGCAGTTGAACGTCCACGGGGTTAAACAGGTAGTGTTCTCTCTCCGATGTTTTATCCTGTCAGGATTATTTGGAAAAAATGTCCCTAGATATCAGTCCGGGAGGAAGATCTGTCTTGATACGCAGATACCTTTGCGTTGTGGCTGAATCAAGAGAGCTCTGCAGAAATTTATTCATTGTGGATGCAGAGTTGAGTAGAGAGGACAGAGATTAATGATGAGGAGAAGACTTTGAGGTGATGTTTGAGTAAGTAAATGAGGAAGCAGAAATGAGATGTATTAGAGGATGGATCATAAATTGAATGAGGTTTGGATCAGTTTAATTAACCTTGAGGTGGATTGGGGCGGAAATATTATAACATAGAATGAATTATAGAATAGAAAAGTTTAACAATACATTAAGATTGCTATATCCGCTAATACGAGACAGAAATGTCCCTCGAAAAGTGAAAATAATATACGTGTGTATACTACGACCTATACTAACGTATGGTTGCGAAGCGTGGGCTTTAACTACAAAAACTAAGAGTTAATATACAAGCTGTGAAATGAGGTGTTGAGATGCCATAAAGGCGAGTACAGAGGATAGAATGGAGAAATGATGATAATAAGAGAGGAGCTGGGGTGAGGAGTATACGAGTTTTCATTGAAAAGGGACACTACGATGGTACGGACTATGATGAGTATGAATGAGGAAGATACCCGAAGGATCTACTACAGATGGAGGCCAGATGGAAGACGCAGTGTAGGTCAACCAAGAATCAGATGGTATGATTACGTGAGGGACGCCATTGAGAAGAAGAGACGTGGAATGAGAGCTGAAGAGTCAGGAATCTATGATGACCCGAACCGGTGGAGGGGTTTCGTCCCAGAACCATCTGACAAGCGTTCGACGCTTACAGGAGTTCTGGTGGAAGAGATTATATATATATATTATAATATATTATATATATATATAAATATATATATTATATATAGAATATATATTAAATATATATTATATATAATATATATATAACTATATACATATATATTATACTATATATAATAAGATGGTCAGATTTTTTACATGCTCACAGTATGTGCTAGAGAACGCAGTCCTACAGTAAAAAAAATGTATATATTTGGAATCAGCGAAAATTCTAAGGATGGGATTTAACTTTTTTTTTTTTTTTTTTTTTTGTTTTTTGTTTCTGAGTAAAATTTTTTTTTTTAACTAAAGAATACCCTAAGGGTATACCGCACCGATGCCAGTCGGTGTCTCTCGCTCCCAGTGACGACGGGGGGACTAATCCCCCCCTCGGATGTCTCCGGAACCCCGCCCTTTTGTCTTTGGGCATGCGCGTTCCTCCG
The DNA here is from genome assembly GCA_015478945.1 of Trachelipus rathkii. Lineage (NCBI taxonomy): Eukaryota > Metazoa > Arthropoda > Malacostraca > Isopoda > Trachelipodidae > Trachelipus > Trachelipus rathkii. Next base: position 6,562 of record JABUQX010071793.1, on the reverse strand, counting down.
ACCATCCTCCGGTATGAACGTCTCCCCTCTGTCCCCTCGGCTCGAGTCCCCCTAAATTCGGTGATAATTTTGTTTTTCTTTGGAAAATTTTAAGTTTTTTAGGGGGCTCAGCCGACGGGGAACAGAGGGAGGGACGTTCATACCCAATGATGTCGAGAACCCCCCGACACCCAAGACCAAAGACTGGGTTCGAGACCCATCCCCGGATGGGGGATTAGTCCCCCCGTCCCACCGAGCCGAGAGACCCCACTCCGCATCTTTGCGGTTTACGCTAGTATTCCTTTAGTTAAAAAAAACAAAAATTTACTTCCAAAAAAAAAAAAAAAAAAAAAAAAAAAAAAAAAAAAACAAAAAGTATATCCCATCCTTATAATTTCGCTTATCCAAATATATAATTTGTTACTGTAGGACCTGCCGTTCTCTAGATACATACTGTGAGCAAAAAAATCGACCACTATATATAATATATTATATATATATAGATATATATAATATATATATATATATATATATATATATATATATATATATTATATATAATAATATAATATATATATAATATATATAATAAAATATATAATATAATAATAATATATATATATATATATAATATAATAGATATAAATATAATATATATATATATATAATATATACAAAACATATTTTGTAAACAAAAAAAAAAATATTTTCTTCTAAATAAAAAAAAAACTCAAAAATAAAAAAGTAGTTCTTTTTTTGCAAATAAATTTAAAAATAATTTTCATTTTTTGACGAAATTTACATTATCATGACTCTCAATTGCTTAAGCTTTCTCATTTTCAAAAGCCTATGGTGGAGCACAAAAACAAAAAAAAAAACAATTCTTTTTAGATTTTATTAATATTATTTATATTATAGTTGAAAATTAAAATAAAGTTTCTCTTTTTTTAGGTTTCATAAATACAGAATGTTAAAATCCAATTCACAGGTTTACCAACTTAATGAAGCTTAAATTATTTTGAGAACCACAGTTTACTTAAGGTCCTTATTATATTATTATTATTATTATTATTATTATTATTATTATTATTATTATTATTATTATTATATATTATTATTATTATTATTATTATCATTATCATTATCATTATCATTATCATTATCATTATCATTATTCATTATTATTATTATTATTATTATTATTATTATTATTATTATTATTATTATTATTATTATCATTATCATTATCATTATCATTATCATTATCATTATCATTATCATTATCATTATTAGTTAAAAAGTCTTAAAATAAGAATTCAAATAATTGCAACGTTGAACGATTAAAGTGTCGAATTTCAGTTCCCAAAAAATGACGATTTTTCCCCTTTAAGCCTTTGATATTCCACTCACTTCTTTCCTATTTATTCACCGTAACCTTTGATATTATTTGGTCTTCCAGGTTTCAATTTTCCCCTTTTCCTTGTTCAGGAATTTCCTTTGAGACATTTTTTTCCATTGGTTGTCTTCTTTTCTAAGGTTTTTTCATCCGGAAGCATTCGCTGAATATGTCAAGGAAAAATATTTTGAAAAGAGATGCGGTCTAAATATAAATCCGTAATAATAATAATAATAATAATAATAATAATAATAATAATAATAATAATAATAATAATAATAATAATAATAATAATAATAATAATAATAATAATAATTAATAATTAATAATAATAATAATAATAATAATAATAATAATTATAATAATAATAATAATAAAATTATAATAATAATAATAAAAATTATAATTATAATTATAATTATAATTATAATTATAATTATAATTATAATTATAATTATAATTATAATTATAATTATAATTAAATTATAATATAAATTATAATTTCGATAATTAAACTAAAAATAATAATAATAATTATATGATAATGAATAAATAATATAATGATATTGATAATGATAATAATAATATAATTATATTAAAAATGATATAATAATAATAATAATAATAATAATAATAATAATAATAATAATAATAATAATAATAATAATAATAATAATAATAATAATAATAATAATAATAATAATAACTAATAAATAATAATAATAATAAAAAAAATAATAACAATAATAATAATAATAATAATAATAATAATAATAATAATAATAATAATAATAATAATTAATATATATATATATATATATTATATATATATATAATATAAATATTATATATATAATATAATATATATATATATATATATAATATATATATAGTATATATATATATATATATTATAATATATATATTAAAATAATATATATCAAAAGATTAAAGCCCTCAAGAAATTAAAAAGCAACCACGGCCAAACAATACAAATAGCCACTACGAATCTAGAAAACACCATAAAGGACCTTAAAAACTCTTCAGCGACAAGGGCCAGACAATATCTCAAAACAAACACTCAATCACCTGGATACGCATCAACCCAACGCACAATATTAACACTCTCAGTTTAAATTTTATTCCTCTTATCAGGAAATAAGCAATCATAATACCAAATATAAAATCCGGAAAAGGCCCCTCAAACCCCTCCTAATACCACCCTATATCACTATTATCAACGCCAGCAAATCTCGAAAAACTATCGATCAAAAATTCACCTCACCAAAAGAAAATCCAACACGGCTTCCAGTCACATCACTCAATCACAGGTGCACTCATAAATATCACCAACACATAATTAAACGGTTTAAAACTCCAAACCACACACAAAACAATACTCATCGCAATCGACATCAACAAAGCCTTTGACAGCGGTCCAAAACACAACCTAATCCACAAAATAATAAACTCCAACATCCCCAAAATTTCAAAAAATGGATGTTTAACTCCTATCAATAAGAACAGCTCAAACTCAAATCAACAAACAAAAAATCTGGTACAGTGAACATCAACAACGGAATCCTTCAAGGAGTAATCCTATCCCTCACACTGTTCAACTGGTTCACTGCCGATCTCCCACAACCACAAACAGACCACACCTACATTACAACCTACGAAATACGAATACCATTAGACGGTGACTAATAAAAAATATTATAATTCTCGTAGCCCAGAAACACGTTCACAACAATTTGCGGTAGATTGCAGAGCCAGTTAGCATTTGAAAGGGAACATGTCAACTGGCATATATATATATATATATATATATATATATATATATATATAGTAAAGTTTTTATATATATATATTAATATATATATATATTATAATAAATAAATAATTCTCTTTTGAAATTTCTGGTAATTGTTGAAAGTTTTTCAAAATGTTAAAAGAGAGTTCAGAAAATAATATACTATATATATATATATATATATATATATATATATATATGTATATATATATATATAATATATATAATATATATATATAATATAGATATAATATAATAAGATAATATATATATATATATAATATATATATAATAATAGTATATATATAAATATATATATATTATATATATATATAATATATTTATATATATTATATAAATATATATATATATATATAAATAGTATATATATCATATATATATATATATATATATATATATAGGGTGTGTGTGGTGCTAAAGACGGTTATTTTCATGCAAGACTCCACGATAGAGATTTAGGTAGGTCTGGAACCCCAATGTATTTTTTTGGTTCACCTGTTTCTGGAATTATATACGAGGACTGAGTTGTTATATATATACTCTATTGGAGTATTTATCGACTTATTCAAAAACCGTTTTTCACTTCCTTAATTGTAGAACATATAAAGTACTTTCCGTGTACATCCACTCTTTATTAAAAAAATATAATCAATATACTAACAGTCGAGATGTACCTGAATTCCTCTGGTGAAGATTCAGAAAATAAATATCGCAATTTTGCTCACTCTATTTCATGATTAGGTTATGTAGGTAGAGTTTTATTTATACAGCTACAGTCAAAATCTGGTAAACTATCTGATTATTTTCTGATAATTTCAGAAAAACCTGAGTGTAATTACCTATTTTGAACTAAACCTTTCTTCACCTAAAATTAGTTATGTGACAACTCTAATATCAACAGTTTCTCAGTTATACTCATTTTGTCCTCTTAATTTACAGCAAAGGCTGTTGCTATGCTAATGAATACAGTGTTGAAGCTTATTTTCATGTTCCTAACTTTGAGTCTTAAGAAGATTTTTCCCTTTGATACTATGGTACATCTCTATTATTAACATCAAATACCTTCGTTCAGTTATCAGCTTTCAATAGATTCATTATTTGTAAACTACTAAATTCTCAGAATTTTTCGTCTTTCAAAACTATCAAAAGGATATTTTTTTATCTTTTTTTTATTTCTATCTGTTCTGATATCTCCATTTATTTTTGGAATTTCAATAAAACCACAAATCAATGCTTCGTCTAGCTCAAATGAACAGCTTGATGACCTTGCATTTGCATGCAATTTCTTTAAAATCTTCAGTAAATTTTTCAGCTCTTTACTCTAATCCCTGATCGACATTCCAAAATTCTCATTTCTTCGTTAAAAAAAAAAAAAAAAATCTTAGAATCTATCTTTTCTCTATCTTTCTTTGCTTTTTCTAATTTTTTCTTTTTCTTTCTCCGAGAACGGCTCAACAACTTCCGAAAAGAAAATGTGCAAACTATTATCGACTAAATTAATAGAAGTATATAATAATATATATTATAATAGTATAAAATAACTTTAACTCAAATTCAATAAACCATTATTTTATTATTATTGCCGCGCCTTAATTGTCGCCTTATTACTTATAATTTTTTAGCTTGTTTTGAACTTATTATTATTATTATTATTATTATTATTATTATTATTATTATTATTATTATTATTATTATTATTATTATTATTATTATTATTATTATTATTATTATTATTATTATTATTATTATTATTATATATTATTTTTATTAGCATTACATTAATATCTATTTTTTCTCCTATATATTTTTGTCCATACTGAATAATTAAATATTCAGAATTATCTTTTGCAAATAGTATTTTGGATAGTTTGCAATTGCTTTTTAAGATTTTACTCTTTTCATTTTTAAAATCAAAAATCTTTAATAAATCAAGTTCTTTATTGAAAAGAACAAGAACGACTAAAGAACAATAAGAGGATTAGGAAATATACAGGCAAAAGTTTATTCAAAGACAATTAAATAAATAAGAAGAATAATTAAAACTAATAAATGGAACAACTATTATCAAATGAATTTAACATAAAATAAATATTTGTTTAAACTTTTGAAAAAGTGGAAAAAAAAGCTTGAATAGAAAGAATTGAGAAAAAGTTGAATATGAAAGAGGGAGAAAGAACAATTTAATTTTAAGAAATCATAAGAAAGAACTCACCAATTATTTCCAAAACTTGCAATAAACTTTAAAATATTGGTTCAGGAGGATAAAAAAAGTTTATCCTTATTCCTTATCTTTATCTTCGAAAAAAATCCTTTAAATATAATAAAAAAAAAGAAAAAAAAAAAAAAAAAAAAAAAAAAAAAAATTCATTCAAAAAAGAAAGTATAGTTTTAAGAATTCGAAAAAATCCTCTTATATATATATATATATATATTATATATATAATATAATAGTAATATACTATAATATAAATATATATAATAATAATATATAATATACTAATATATATATATATATATATATATATAATATATATAAATAAATATATATATATATATATATATATATATATATATATATATATATATAATATATAAATATATATATATAAAAATATATAGATATTTATGTTATATATATATATAGACTATATATATATAATAATATTACTATATATATATATATATATATAAATATAATATATATATATGATATTATAATAATATATAGGCTATTAGTTGACTCCAGGAGCGAAAATCAATAATTAATGTATCTTTATTTTAATAATTTTAGGTAAATACATTAAAATTTTGGGTAACCTAACCTAATCTAATCTAACCTAACCTAACATAACGTAACCTAACACTAACCTAAACAAACACACTAAATAACCAACCTAACTTTTAACGGAGTCAACACCTATAAATGTCCATAGATATATATAAATATACATATATATAATATATATATTATATATTATAATATATATATATAATATATATATATATATATATTTATATATATATAAGATATATATATTTAGATATATATATATATAATTATATAATATATATATATATATATATAATATATATATATATATATATATATAGTATATTATATATTATATATATATATATATATTATATTAATATATATAAATATTATAGTAATATATAATAATAATATATATATATATATATATGATAATATATATAATATATAATATATATATATATATTATATATATTATATAATATATATATATATATATATATATATATAAGATATATAATATATAACTATATATAATATTATATATATATAATATAATACTAAAGTTTAATTTGTCAAG
>JABUQX010071792.1:55000-60318 GCA_015478945.1 Trachelipus rathkii | reverse complement strand
TACTTATCATAGGCAGTGGCCCAGGTGGCCACGTTTCTAACTAGAGGAATTTAGTGCTTTGATTTTAAAGAATGGAACTTCTTGGATCACCAATGCTTTCCCCTTTCCATCGTTAATTATGATTACAACCTAACTTGTAGAAAAAAAAGCTTAAAACTTGCCACGCGGTTCTAAGGTAGTTTGGCTCCATTGATGATTGGAAAGGTAGAAACAAGGAGACATAATTATCTTTTCTAACTTTGACGAAACTACCGGAAGAAATTGATGCCATTTACAAGTCTAGGGAGAACACCATCACAAAAGTCACTTAAACAAGCGCAAAACAGCTGCTTGTGAAACATAATTCGAAAGGTTTCATCAAAGACAGCATTCATATTTTGATTACAAAAACAGAGTAAACGAGCACATTATAAAAACGAGAGGTTATAAAAATTAAGTTTATCTAATAATGTAAGTTATCTAATAATAATAATATAATATAATAATAAAATAATAATAATAATAAAATAATATAATAATATTAATAATTTAAATAATAATATAATTTTAAAATATAATAATAATAATATAATAATAATAAAATAAAAAATAATAACAATAATAATAATAATAATAATAATAATATAAAATTAAAATAATAATAATAATGAATAAAATAATAGTATATCTATACTAATTGTTAGAGTTAGGATATCCGCATCCGCATATGCGGATATCCGCATTATTTTTCTCTATCCGCATCCGCATCCGCTGTAATTTATTGCGATTAGCGGATTAGTATAAATCTATAATATGAGAAAACGTGTGTGTGGTGTGCACTACCTTATATAATATATAATATTATATATTATATATATATATTATATATATATATATATATTAATATATATATATATATATATATATATATATATATATATAATATAATATATATATATATATATATATATATAATATAATATTTACTACTCGTCAAAATTAACGCACCATCGGGAACGGTGGCGAAGGAAGTGAAAAAGTTGAAGACGCGAAGAAACTTATATTGGACATAACAATAACTATGTGTATACCTCCCCCAAAACGTTAGTTGATAGATGTTGAGGCCAAGGGCAGCCAAAGGTCTCGCCAGTAGGTTCGCAGTCGCGTTGCAACACACAAGTTGTGTGCGTAGGGGACGACCACGCGGGGGTGTTGTGGTCTGTCTAAACCGTGTTGACCCTTTCTGCCGGATATGACGCATTGAACCTCTGCGATGCCTCTCGATATGTGGCGGAATGTCATGGACAGGATTTTATCAATACGTCGTGCAGTGCTGTCGCAGGTCCGGAGGTCTCATAGGAGGGGAGCAGCTGTGATCCGACGGTTTCAGGATTATCCCACAAATGTTCGAATTGGGATGAGTTCGGACTATATGCTGGCCTTTCCACGCTTATTTGAAACCGTTACCTAAGTATCCGTTCACCATGACGTCTTGTGTGTCTGCATTGTCATTCATTAGATTGAAAGAGTCACTGATGTAGGGTATAAGTGACGACAATGTCAAGGAGTCTGTTACTATTACAACGACTGTTAGAGTGCCTCATTGAATGTGTGAAATCCCGTAGCCCGATAAAGAGATGCCTCCCTAGTTCCTAAACGGACCACTATCCAAACGTGGCACTGCAGCAATTTCCATTTGCGGCGAACCTGCTTCGTCAGCGTTGCGTTATTCTCAAACACGCTGTCGAGGCATACAAAGACACTCTCGACTCGTCCGTAAAGAGCACCTTTGCAAAATCGTCGACCGTCCAATAGATGTTTCTCGGTCAAATGCCCAATCGCGCCCTTCGATCGTGCCGTGGTGTGCGGCGGACCTATGGCAGGCCTCCGGGGCTGGTAATTATGTTCCGCAAGGCTTCGACGCAATGTATTGTCACTCACCCTGGTCCCTTACCTCCGCCAGCTGTATCTGCCGATGTCGTGCCGTTGTGTGGCGCTATCGTAATGCACAGCAGGACGAATATAAATCAGGCCTGCCCCGCGTTGTCGTGGCCCTGGGGCTACCTTGTCTTCGCCGCCATCATGTGGTCAGGGTTTCTGGTACCGTTGGACCACCCGTTCAATCGTTGTGTGCGCTACATCCGAACCGTCGACCAAGTGCACGGTACCACCGTGTCCTTCGCGTTGTAATGTTGTTCATCTGCACGCCACGATCTCTTGACAGTTGACCGCACAATCACTCTCCATGTTTTATCGAGTCGCTTCGTACTGAATGAGCCCTCACTCGATTATTACCCCGACATAAGCCTACCCCCCACCTCTCCCAGGTCTCTAGTTACGTGTTTTATGTTTTCCTAAATTTATCGCGGTGACGGCCCAATACTGCACGATTTCTCTGCAGAGGGATGGTGGTTTACATAGTTACACTGATGCTGTTGTCTGTGTTGGTGTGGGGTTTCATAGGGTTAAGGGCCTTCCCGTTCCTGCGAGTGACATTTAACCTAGTGGTGCGTTATTTTTGAAGGAGTAGATATTATATATATATATATATATATATATATATATATATATATATATATATATATATATATATAGTAGATATATTATATATATATATATATATATATGTATATATATATATATATATAATATATATATATTATATATATATACAATATATAAAGGGACTTTCAAAAATGACAGAAACACTCATCTGGAGATAGGTAATAGATTTCAAAAACTCTGCAAAAACGATGACGCATGTGCAATAGCAACTTTTCTAAATCTTAGATACAAAACCAAATTTCTAGAACCACGTGTTTCACAAAGGGTTAAAATTTATTTGCCATATGGTATGAAATGCTGCCTAAGCAGAAATACCCCAGCCAATAAAAAAGCAAAAGTTACAGAAACAGACACACACATTACACCTGTTAGCCGATATCATTGCGAATCCGATGAACGTTCATTTATTTTCTAGCACCGATGAAGAGTCTTGTTCAGAGTGTCAAAAGAAACTCTGATCATTGATCGAGAATATCAAAAGCGAAAAGTTTGGAATCAGATTTAAGATCCACTGATTGTGTGCGTGATAATTAACAAAGTTTTCCCACCATCTTTGCAGAACACCTGGGAAATTCTAAGAAATACTCTTTCAACAAGTGTAGCTTAGTGACTGGGGGAAAGAGGTTGGTGGGTGCAAAAGAGTTGGGTCTAAGCGTCCTGCACTCTGGTAACACAGGTATATACATATTTGCATATTATATGATATATATAATTATATATATATATTATATCATATATATATATATATATATATATATATATAGTATATATATATTATTATATAATATATATATATATATATATTATATATATATATATTATATATAATATATATATATTGCTACAAGCCACCAACCTCATCAATTGCTCAAGAAACTCATGTCTTGCCTCGGAACCCTTTATTAGAATTTTTATCAGAAAGATCTACGCGATTTGGACTACGTATTGAAATACTAAAAGAACCCAGGTTGCTATTAAATGTGACGAAAATGAGGGAAAGGAGTAGGAGATGGTCCCTGATGATGACCGTTAGATTGAGTGCATATTTGAGTTTGTGAAACCAGACTGTCGGGTGCAGGGGTGAAGGTGCTGCATGGTGATTACCAGCTTCTCTACAGTGGAGGACAGGAGATGAAACATGGTGTTGGGGTGATTCTGACACCAGAACTAGCACAGAGAGTAAGTAGTATAGAGCAGGTAAATGAAAGGATCCTGGCGTTCTCGATCAAAACAGATCGGATGGATCTGAGTTTTATTCAGGTGTATGCCCCCCAACAAGGAAGACCGTTGGAAGAAAGAGAGACTTTCTATCGAGAGCTACAAAATGTGAAGGAGAGAGCGTCACATCAAGAAAACATCGTAATATTGGGTGACTTAAACGGACATGTTGGACAGGACCGACGAGGGGTGGAGGGAGTGATAGGGGCTTTTGGTATTGGAGGAAGGAACCCTGCAGGGGAGGGGGTTATAGATTTTTGTGTACAGAATGATATGAGCGTGATGAACACTTTTTACAACCATAGAGATAGCCACAAATGGACGTGGTACAGATGGAATGGAGAGGGTAGAGGATACGAGGAGAAATCAATGATTGACTTAATGCTAACAAATAATAAAAGACTGTTTAAAGACGTGAAGAGCATACCGTCGATCTCGGGAGACTCGGATCACCGTTTGGTTGTAGGAAAGATGAGAATAGATGGTGTTAAACCATATAAATGTAAGGTTAGGAAGAGATTTGGTGGAAAAGTTGCGAGAGCCGGAATGTAGAGAAAAATTTAAGAGGGAAATGGAGGGTAAAAGGAGGAATGTGGTGATGGATGCGGAGGTGGACGAGAGTTGGAGAGCATTGAGGGACGCCCTGTGGGAGGTGTCTGAGGATGTTGTGAAAGTGAAAACAACTCATGGAAGAAAAAAGAAACAAACTCCATGGTGGACTGAACAAGTTCAGACTGCGGTAAAGAGAAAAATGAATGTATTAAAAGTGATAAGACGAGAGAGGAAGAGAGGAGGAATATATGGAAGCGAGAAGAGAAAGCTGAACGAATGAAAAAAGATGAAACAGGAACACATGTAAAGGATGAAGGAGAACTGAAGGAAACCTTCAGAGGGACGACGAAAGCTAATCACAGCATTGCAAAAAAAAACTATAGAAAGGCTCTGCCGCCGCCAATCTATGCCATAAAAATGAAGATGCGAAACATTATTAACAAAGGCCCGTCCGATATAGCAAAAGAGGTGGCAAGGAATATCGAACAGCTGCGGATATCCCGAATAACATAATAAAAAAGAGAACAATGGAAAAGAACGACATGTGCATTAAAAGAGCTGAGAGGATGGGCAGATTGCTACCTGAACAGTGAACAAGCTATGAGAAAGAGGAAACGGTAGGCAGCAGGCCGAGATAATGCAGCCTTGGAGATATTGAGAGGAGCTGGTGAAGGGGGTGTTTTGTGGATGACGGAAGTATATGAACAGAGTGCTGAACAAGGAAAACACCGCAGGATTGAAATAAAATCAGGTTATGTGTGACATTATATAAGAAAGGTGATTAAACGACTGCTAAAATTACAGAGAATTTTATAATACACATATTTGCAAAGCTGTACGAAGGAGAAGATTGAGAAACGCAGTCGAAAAAAAACTGAAGAATGCAGCATGTTATTCGACCGGGAAGTACGGACAATTTGATGGTTTTTGACATTGAAGATGATGTGTGAAAAGACATGAATTTAACCGGAAAGCATATTTGACCTTTATCGATTTAGAAAAGG
>JABUQX010071792.1:42500-45000 GCA_015478945.1 Trachelipus rathkii | reverse complement strand
ATGCGCACCATCCGTCAACCTCCAAAAAATGAAAACTAAGGATGGACATAGTAAGAGGAAATAAACAGAGTAGAGTCTGTTTTGGGGCGCTTAGACAACTGACTTTTTTTTTAAGAAAAGGGGTGAGGTTTAGAAGCAGAGACAGTGTTCGACAAAGAGAAAATTAGAATATAGTCAGCATAATTAATAACGAAGACCTCGTACCACAATAATTCGACGGCTAATTATTAACGCCACTACTCCCATCACTATAATCCCCCACCTGCCAAGTAAAGGTTAGAAAAGTAAGGAAGAAGGGCATTGTTTGGGTGCCCCTTCCAAGAAATTCCAAGGCAATACGATATTGATAAAAAAAAAAAAAAAAAAAGTTCAAGTGAATGTATGTGTTCTGTATGTTAATATTTATGAAATATATGTGAAGAAAGATGAAGAGGGTGGGAGTAACCCCAAACTTGTCTGCATGTGTCGGTGACGAACCATTGGACAACAAGATTTAGAATAAAGTTGTAGACCAAATTAATATACCGTATATAGAATATGCTCAATGGAGAGTTGCTTGAAATGCTTCGAACTGATTCCACGTTCTCTTATATATATATATATATATATATATATATATATATATATATATATATATATATATATATATATATATATATATATATATATATATATATATATATATATATATATATATATATAGACTATATATATATATATACCATATATGTATAGCATAATATCATATATATCATACTACCACGGGCAATGTGTATATGTATAATAAAAATAATAATAACAATAATATAACATAATATATATATATATATATATATGTATGTATATAAATATATATAATAATATAATAATAAATAATAATAATATATATAATATATAATATATAATCATAATATGTAATATATATATATATATATATATATATAATATATATATATATATTAATTTAACAATTTACTTTATAATAATATAGATATAAATATAATATAATAACATATAATAATAATAATAATAAATAGATATATAATAATAATAATAATATATCATAACTATATCTATATATAATATTAATACCGGTAATAATATATATATATATATATCATATATATATATATATATATATATATATATATATATATATATATATATATATATATAACTAACTAGCTATTTATAAATGTAGACATCTAATTGTAGCGAAGAGGAGACACGCTTTTGAGGTACTCAGACTCCTCTCACTCTCTCTCTCTCTCTCTCTCTCTCTCTCTCTATATATATATATATATATATATATATATATATATATATATATATATATATATATATATATATATATATATATATATATATATATATATATATATATATATATATATCAGTGGCGACTCCAGGAACTTTTTACTACTCGGGCTCTCTCTCTCTCTCTCTCTCTCTATATATATATATATATATATATATATATATATATATATATATATATATATATATATATATATATATATATATATATATATATATATATATATATATATATATATATATATATATATATATATATATAAACATAAATTATATTCACATTATATTATTCACTAGTTAGTGCTAATAAAAGTTTTCTTTTATCCAAATTAAATTCTATGATTAACTAAAGTATTTCAAGTTAGTTTTGTTTATTGAAGTATTAGAATATAAATTTTAATTTTTGGTATCTGAAATTAAGAACAAATAAATGTTTATTTAATTTTTTTTTTTTTTTTAAAATAAAACGAGTGTTTTATTAGATAAAAAAAACAATAACTTGTAAAAAAAATTAAATTCGCGAATGTGTATAGTGAACACTGTCTAAAAAATTTTAACTCTGCTATTTCGGATGAGCGGAGACGTCACGTTTTAAAATTATTGAAAAATAGCATTATTCAATGGCAGCGATTCTTACACTTTTTGTTTATATTTTAAATAATCTTTTATATTTATTATGTAATATTTTCTTTCATATATGGCCAATTTTCGCTAAAAATAAGAGAATTTTATCGTAACTTTATGAAATTTGAAGAAAATCAATTGTTTCTATAATGATAACTCGGGCTAAGCCCGAGCAGCCCGAGTGTAGTAGAGTCGCCTCTAGATATATATATATATATATATATATATATATATATATATATATATATATATATATATATATATATATATATATATATATATATATATATAAATATATATATATAAGCAGCAGTAGCCAAGGGACTTTTTAGGGGTTTGAACATCCCTCGCGAAATTATTTAAATTATCAAAAAAAAAAAAAAAAAAAAAAAATTTGATGACTTAAGTCTCTTAATTTTAATTTATAATAAAAATTAAAAATTAAAATCATTTCTTGTTCGTGAAGATTACTTAGGTTAAGTGTCTGTTAATATCACAATAGGGAGGGAATCTCTAGCAGAGAAAATGCTACGAAGGTTGAAACAAATAGTGACTTTGA
>JABUQX010071792.1:25000-32500 GCA_015478945.1 Trachelipus rathkii | reverse complement strand
GAAATTTTTAATAAAAGTAATTTGTAATGGATTAAAAAAAGGAAGCTTTTTGTATAAAGGAAAAAAAGAAAAATGTTCTTTCCAGCTATTTTGACCTCTCAAGTTATTGTTTGTATTATGTCTTATATATCTGAAATTGAGATGTTTAGGACAGAAGGGCCATCATACAGGACAATACATATCTTTGTTGATTCATTATGGGTCTTACTGTTGAATCGTTTGGACTAGTCATAGGGAGTATGAATTCCCATGCAAATTTCCCCTGTATCCGAGGCTAATCCTCTTGCGAACTTAAAAAGGTTTGTGCTAAAAAGAGTTTTTGAACTGCTAGCAAAGCAATATTTGGAAAAGTAATTAAGTAATATATTATCTCTGATCTAGATTCTATTTTAATTTCAACATTTAGGTCAGCTCTTTGAAGAACATAATGAAAATGAGGCTGAACTTTGGCTGGCAAAAAATTATCCTGAATACCTTAGTGGACTAATGACTTACAGGTAAAAGTTAAAACTGTTTTCCCAGCCCATATGTTCGAAGAATCACTGGTGTCACAGTTAAGTCCAGATAAATGGTGGAATATCATGGATATTAAATTGAAAAAATGTACTGATAAAGAAAAGTTACCAGATGGGTTTTGCCAGTTTTTGGCACCCTTACATTCATGCCCTGCCAGTTCTGGATCAATTGAAAGAATTTTCTCTACTTTTGGTCTTGTTTGGTCAAAAGTTTGAAATAAACTTGTAAGAATATATAAATATCTAAGACAGGTTAGACAGCCAGATAGTTACTAAAATGAAATAAAATTGGAAAATGTGATTCATTGACTTAATTCAATCTAATGTTACAAAGTAGTTTTATACTTTATTGAACACTATATAAATTTATAAAATAATGGAAAATCAAAATATACAGTATAGTAAATTTATAATCAAAGAGGAAAGAATTTTTACTTTTTTATTTACTGAAAAGTTTATTTAGTAATTTTAAAAATGGAATCTAGTTATTATCTTCTAGTCAATAAAATTTAAAGATACATTCATTTGTACTTTTGTATTAAATTTTAAAAATTTATTTTCTCATTCTCATTTATTTCAAATATTTAAAAGGTATATCAATGAAAATCTTGAATGAAATGCAACTAGGCTCACTAATAATGAAACATAATATAGTTGTTATTATTGCATATTAGTAATTTTTAAAAATATCTTTCAAATTGTTGAAAATAATAGCTAAAATTAAAAAAAACAAACAAAAAAACCCCACTTGCAGCTGGGCTATTTTGGGTTTTATTAGGTGGGCTTTTTGGGGCTGTTTTGGGTGAGATTTTAATGCCAACCTGACTTAGTTGGAAAAAAACCCAGGTCGGACCAAAAACCAACCAGGATTGTTTTGAGGGGAATTTTTTATTGGGGCTTTTTAAATTTCTATTTTTGATGAAAAAATAAAATGATCAATAATAGAATATGTTTTTGTAATATCATTTATTTGACATATAAATTAATAAATAGGTGTGAAATTTACAAATTAAACATAATTTGGTAAAAGAAATTGTCCAATTCCCATTTCAGAATAAATGTCATTTCCATAATGGCGAAACTTGTAGGTAATGATGTTGTAACTATTAATTCCCCTATTATTATTTGCACCTATTAAAATGAGATAATAATGATATAACAGGACTGGATTCCATAGCATGAATTCACTGGCATCTCTAGAAGACATATTGGTTTAAACTTAGAACATTGTCATCATCATAATCTGAGGCTCTGGGAAGCTAGTAAGTTAGCTACCAATAGTTAAGTAGTTGTTACCTAAAAACTAGGCACGCTTACTGGATACCTCCCGGGTTACCCACGCAGCCCACCAGATCTGGGTTTTTATTTTTATAGTAAAACCCGATAAAATTGGGAGATTTTTGGAAAGAGAAAAATACACAGTATGTATATAGTCACTTTATTAAAAAAAAATAGCAAGGCTACACCAGAAGAGATTCAGAGATTTTTAATATATATATACATATATATATATATATATATATATATATATATATATATATATATATATATAACTATATATATATATATATATATATATATATATATATATATATATACAATATATATATATATATACATATCTATATATATATATAATATATATATATATATATATATATATATATATATATATATATATATATATATATATATATATATATATATATATATATAGCGTCGTGCGGAGTAAATTGGGAGAGTAAAATTCGTGGGGTGAAAGGGGATATTAAATATATATAAAAAAAAATTTAAATTTTTTTTGCTCATTCAATATCCAAGCGGTATTATTACAAGCTTTATTTAGAGTATTTTCAATTCCAGAGAATTATTATATTTTAAAAAAAATTATAATGTATTAGGGGAGGAAATTTTCTTAATAGAATT
Organism: Trachelipus rathkii; assembly: GCA_015478945.1. Lineage (NCBI taxonomy): Eukaryota > Metazoa > Arthropoda > Malacostraca > Isopoda > Trachelipodidae > Trachelipus > Trachelipus rathkii. Next base: position 30,059 of record JABUQX010071792.1, on the reverse strand, counting down.
TCACTTTTGAAAAATGTGTTTTTCTTAACTTTGTTATAAATTGAAAAGTTGTCGATGGATTTTAATTATTTTTTCAGTGTATACGAGTATGTTAGCTTTAAACTGACAAAGTAAATCTTTGTTTCAAACACTACATAATAGTTAAATCAACGGGCCTAACTTGTCCCTATTTATCCCCACATAAAAATCAAGATGAAGTGAATAGTGACACCATTGTTATTATTATTTAATGTATTATTATTGACATTTTTATTACTTATAGCTAATTTTCATATAATAAACAGTTACTTATATTAAGGCAAAATTTAAAAAAAAAAAAATTTGAAATTAAACGCAAAATACGAATTCCAAGTATTCAGTATTCACCCCCCGAATGAGATGAATAGTGACACCACATTTAATTCTTATTTTATGAATCATTATTGACATTTTCATATCAATGTCTAATTTTTATATAATAAACAATTACTTATTTTAAGTAAAAATTAAAATAAAAAAAATAAATTTATATACAAATATGAATTCCAAGAGAAATGTCCCTACACACAATTTCACTCCCATGCGGTGTCCCTATTCACCCCATCAAGGCGAGTTCGAATGAGCTTCATTTAAACTTTAAGTTAACTATATTATTGAAATTACATTATTATTTATTTGTGTGCTTATGACCTAAATAGGTCCATGATTTACCGAAAACAAAAAAACAAAAAGTGTAATAGGGAAAAGGAGGGAGACAGGTTTTACATAAAGTGTCCCAATTGACCCCTCCCAACGCTATATATATATATATATATATATATATATATATATATATATATATTATATATATACATATATATATTAATATATATATATATATATATATATATAATATATTAGTATATATATATATATATATATATATATATATATATATATATATAATATATATATATATATTATATATATATATATATATATATATATATATATATATATATATATAGGGGTCGGAACCAGCATTTTCCAGCATTTTTTTTACCGTAGATTTTTATTTCGGATTATTGGCTTTTCGCCTGACCAGATTGCATATTTTTTCCCGCTGAGTCCGATTTTGATGGTTTGAGCCCTCGTTCGCCGCAAGTTCCCGCGTTTTTCGGGATTTCAAGCGTTTTTAACGCTTGAAACGTCAAATTGGGGGTTTTCGAGGTCGGTGATGCGTTTTCTGAGGTTCTGGAACCGGTCAAACCAAGTCAATAGCCGACATGACTTGGAAATTCGTAAGGTCGTCAGATTTTGACGCTTGAGGTGTCCATCTATGGGTTTTTGGGGTCGGGGAAGCCGTTTATGAGGTATGTAAGGCGTTTGGAACAGGAAATTCAAGTCAAATGCCGACATGACTTGGAAATTCGTAAGGTCGTCAGATTTTGACGCTTGAGGTGTCCATCTATGGGTTTTTTGGGTCGGGGAAACCGTTTATGAGTATGTGAGGCGTTTGGAACAGGAAATTCAAGTCAAAATGCCGGACATGGACTTGGAAAATTCGTAAGGTCGTCCAGATTTTGACGCTTTGAGTGTCCATCTATGGGTTTTTTGACGGGGAAGCCGTTTATGAGGTATGTGAGGCTTTGGAACAGAGAATTCAAGTCAAATGCCGACATGGACTTGGAAATTCGAAGGTCGGTCAGATTTTACGCCTGAGGGCCATCTATGGTTTTTGGGGTCGGGGAAGCCGTTTATGAGGTATGTGAGGCGTGTGGAAAGGGGAATTCAAGTCAAATGCCGACATGACTTTGGAATTTCGTAAGGTCGTCAGATTTTGACGCTGTAAAGGGGTCCATCTATGGGTTTTTGGGGTCGGCGAGGCGTTTTCTGAGGTTCTGGGGCGTTTGGAGCAGGGAATCCAAGTCAAAGGCCGACATGACTTGGAATTTCATAAGGTCATATTTTGAAGCTTGAGGTGTTGAGTTAGGGGTTCATTAGGTCGGGGAAGTTTAAACTTATTTGAGAAGTGAATAACAAAAAGAAAGAAAAAAAATAAATTATATATAATTAACAAGTACGATTCTGAGATCGGTGAGTGCTAAGTAAACAGGAATTTCCAAGTCACAATTGAGAACATAGCGTGGACTTTTCTCGAAATGCTAAGTTTGATACTTTGTAGATTGGTCAAGATTAAGGTTCCTAAGGGTGGTGAGAGCAATTTTGAGGTCAGGTTAGGCCGAGATATTGTGAGTTGTTAGAAGGGCTAGCAAAAGTCTTAGTAAACGCCACACTTTTCTTGCACCCCTCAATTTAGATGAGTTCTAGTTGACTTATCTTCTTCAAACTTGGCTCCCCGTATAAGGGTGACGTAACCTCATCGTAGACTAGTTACGCGCCACCATGGGAGGGGGCGCCATCCCAACCCGCCTAAAAAACCGAAATGTAGTAGAAGGTGGAAATTAGAGAAAGGATTCGGAGGTCGGATTTCTAGAAAGAGAAGGATCAGAATTCAGAGGAGTGCAACGGCACCGGTGCTGGAGCCGTTGGCGGTGCCAAGTTAAAAAACATTCGTTTAATAATACAATATCATTACTGTTCAATAACTGATTCTGTTCTAGCATGTACATAACGTCAATTGCATTGCATCTTGCCAAAGATAAAACCCGTCGTTCTAAATGTGAAGACTGTCATTTATACTGTTCAAATCTCATTTCTTTTTATAAAGCGTTAACTAATATAATTTTTCTCCCTAAGTTGAAACATGCATATTTATTGGCTTTTTTTATGTCTATATTTTCCCCGTATATTTTAGTTATAACGTTCTTTTTGGAAGATTTTTTTTTTTCAGTAATATTTTGCATAACGTATTTTTTAACTTAATTTTTTACTTTGTGTTTAATTTTCTAATTTTTATTTCTAAATTCTACTCATTTTAAGTTTATTTGGCAAAAACTTTCTTTTTTTAAATTCAATAATTTTGTTAAACGTTTATACTTTTGTGTTTAATTTATTTTTTATTTTTCGTATTATTTTTAAGTCTTGCGACAACTTTATTATTTTTTTATTATTTTATTATAAAGTATTTTTTAACTATTTTTACGACACCATAATTTCCCCGTAATATTTTAGTTCGGACTTATTTTTTAGCAATATATCTTTGTAAACATTTTGTTTTTACTAAAAAATGTTAAACTTTTTATGTTTATAACTTAAACAAAATTTGCATATTTACATACCTTAAAGCAGTAAGATCAGTAAATTCAGTAAATCAAACTCCCTCCATTACCCTCCTACCCTGTCAATGATCTATTGATCTATTAGAATCTATGATCTATTGATCTATTGATCAAGTCATATTGTATAATATAACACAAAACTTTTATTTATTTTGGTTTGTTTTCTTTAAAACATTTGTTTTACTAAAAAAATATTCTTTTTAGTTTATAATGTAAAAAAAATTGCGTACTTTGCATACCTTAAAGCAGTAAATCAGTAAATCAGTAAATCAGTAAAAACAGTAAATCCATAAAATCAGTAAATCAAAAACTGCCCTCCATACCCTCGTACCCTTCCATGATCTATTTGATCTAATGACCTATGAGCCATATTAGATCTACTTGATCTATTATTCAAGTCATATTTTGTATAAAACATAACACAAAAACTTTTATTATTTTGATTTGTTTTCTTTAAAACCTTATGTTTTTACTATAAAAAGATTTATTTATTTTGTTTTATTTTTTACTATATAAAAATTTATTATTTTGTTTTATTTGCTTTAAACATTTTGTTTTTACTAAAAACTTTATTCTTTTTTAGTTTATAACTAAAAATATTGCATTTGAATTACCCTAAAAGCAGTAATCAGTAATTCAGTGTAAAGTCAAATTTACCTTCCTACCCTCCTGTCGAATCATGATCTATTGATCTATTGATCTATTGATCTAATGATTCAATTCATATTTTTATTAAATTGTTATGTTTTACATACCCTAAAGCAGTAAATCAGGAAATCAGTAAATCAAACTGCCTTCCAGCCACATATCCTACCCATTCATGATCTATGATCTATTGATCTATTGATTCAAGTCATATTTTGTATAATAAACACAAAACTTTTATTTATTTGTTTTGTTTCTTTAAACATTATGTTTTTTACTATTAAAAATTTTAATTTATTTTGTTTTATTTGCTTTAAAACATTTGTTTTTACTAAAAAAATTTTGCATTTACATACCTTAAAGCAGTAAAATCAGAAACAGTAAATCAGAAACTGCCTCAACTCCTTTGCCCTTCCATGGATCTATGATTTATTGATCTATTTATCTATTGATCTATGATTCAAGTCCTATGTATAATATAACACAAAACTTTTAATTTATTTTGTTTTGTTTCTTTAAACATTTTGTTTGTACTAAAAAAATTTATTCTTTTTATGTTTTATAACTTAAAAAAATTTGCATTTGTTACATACGTTAAAGCAGTAAATCAGTAAAATCAGTAAATCAGTAAATGCAGTAAATCAGTAAAATCAGTAAATCAAACTATCATCCAACTACCCCTGCCTACCCTTCCAGATTCTATTGATCTTATAACCATTGAGCTATTGATCTATTGATCTATTATTCAAGTCATATTTTGTATATCATAACCACAAAAACTTTATATTATTTTGTTTTTTTTTCTTTAAACATTATGTTTTACTATAAAAAATTTATTTATTTGCTTTATTTACTATAAAAATTTATTATTTTGTTCTTATTTTTTTCTTAACATTTTGTTTACTAAAAAATTTATTTTTTATGTTATAACTTAAAAATTTTGCATTTTACATAAAATTTTTGGCATTTTTACATACCTTAAAGAGTAAATCAGTAAATCAGTAAATCAAACTTCCCTCCATACCCTCCTACCCTTACCATGATCTATTGATCTAATTTAATCTATTGATCTATTGATCTATTGATTTCAAGTCATATTTTGTATAAGATTTGTTAAACTTTTCATTGGTTTTGTTTTGTTTCTTAAACATTTTTGTTTTTACTAATTTATTTGTTATGTTATATAACTTAAAAAAAAATTTCATTTTTCATTA
>JABUQX010071792.1:15000-17500 GCA_015478945.1 Trachelipus rathkii | reverse complement strand
TTCTTTCACGGAAAAGGATGATGATAGTCGGTTGGCTTAGCGGATGTATAGTGGTTGAGTGTGCTAAGAATCGACAGGCTGGGAGACGAAGAAAAGTGGATTGCGTCAGAAAAAAAGTTTCCTGAAGAAAGGAATGAGTTAAAGGAGGCGACTTCTAGAAGTCATATAAGAGTGAGAAGATCCGTTTGTGGGGAGGATTTTTTTTTTTTTTTTTTTTTTTCTTACAAGATCACCACCACCACGGCTGGGGCCTTTCTCAATGAGGGGCGGGAAATGGTTGTTGTTGCCCAGGGATGAAAGCCTACATTAACGAATACTCCCTAGGTTGATTTTTGTCTGCGACGGATTCGCAACTTTAGAGCCAGTGTCTCCAAAGTGGGTACGGCGTACCCAGGGGGTGCGCAGAGGGATACCTTGCGGGTACCGCCAAAGAAGGTAGGCTCACGATTAACTTGCGAGGTATGACCCGGTATCAAGTGAGCGCGAGGTTCTCATAGTCGCTGTGTTTGATTCACGTCCCGGCCCGCTTATTGCCCCCATTTATATTAATTAATTAATTACATTACATTACATGACATTAATATTATATTACATAAATTTTCTTATATTTTATCACAAAACAGCACAGTCGACTCCACGTATTATTTAGAAATTATATTATATTATAATATATTTATTATATTAATTATATTATATATATATATTATAGGGGAATAAGTTGAAGTAATGTAAAATGTAATGTAATGTATAATATAATATAATATAATAATAATGGGGCAATTAAGCGGCCGGGACTGAATTCCAAACACAGCGAACATTTAGAGAACCCCACACTCACGTGATACACGGTCATACACTCGCAAGTAATCGTGTGAGCCTACTCTTTGGGTACCCCCAAGTATCTCTGCGCCACCCCCCTGGTACGCGTACCCACTTTGCGAGACCACTGCTCTAAATGCGAATCCGTCGCAGACAAAAAATCCAACCTAGGGAGTATCTCGTTAATGTAGGCTTCATCCCCTGGGCAAAACAAACAACCATTTCCGCCCCCTCATTGAGAAGGGCCCAGCCCGTGAGTGGTGATCTGTAAAAAAAAAAAAAAAAAAAAAAAAAAAAATCTCCCCACAAAACCGATCTTTTCACTCTTATTATGAACTTCTAAAGTCGCCTCCTTAAAACTCACATTCCTATTCTTCAGGAACTTTTTTTCTGACGCAATCCACTTTTATTTCGGTCTCCCAGCCTGTCGATTCTTAGCACACTCACCATTATACATGCACTAAGCCAACCGACTATCATCCATCCTTTCCGTATGACCAAACCTTCTTAATACGTTCTAATTTATTCTCTGATTTACGCTTTTCTTCACACCTATACAACTCTCTAGCGCGTTCATTTCTCATTTTATCAATTTTTCTCACACCTAACATGCCTCCAAGATTATCGATCGGAAATTATTGCACCTTAGATCTATACCTTTTATTCCACACAATAGTTTCGCTACTATGCATTCACACCGGCAACAACATACTCTCATGCAGTAACCTAGCGGACTCAAGACTTAGTCCCTTTGCATTCAGCAAGAACTTGATTGCACAAGCCACCTTCCAACCATTCACAACTTTCCTACTACACTCTGCCTCATCCCATTCTCTTTTCATTTAATATATAGAAGAAATATTTGTTAAAATACATTCCAATTGCTCATCATCCAACATGATTTCACACCGCGGACTCTCCTAACTCAAAGCTATCACCATACTCTTATCTACATTTACTTTCAAACCCCTCTTTTTACGTATACTGCAAAACCTCTCTACCTTTCCTCTCAAACTTTCTTCAGATTCGCAACACAAAATCAAATCATCAGTGTACATATAAGCAGGATACCATCTTCTCTTATTATTATTATTATTATTATTATTATTATTATTATTATTATTATTATTATTATTATTATTATTATTATTATTATTATTATTATTATTATTATTATTATTATATTATTATTATTATTATTATATTATATTTTTATTAATTATTATTATTATTATATTATTATTATTATTATTATATTATTATTATTATTATTATTTAATATTATTATATATTATATTATTATATATTATTATTATTATTATTATTATTATTATTATTATTATTCTCCCACAACCTCTACCTCTAATCCTTATATCACCCTATCCATAGTATACAAATTAAATAACCATAGAGACATAACACATCCCTGCCTCACACAACTATTAATGTTAAACATTTACCTCCAGAAATCCATCTATTCTACACACTCTTTAATGCAAATATATTATATATAATAATATATCTATATATATATATATAATATATATATATATAATATATATATATATAATATATATATATATATATAATATATATATATATATATATTATAATATAAATATATATATATTATTATTAATATATATATAATATATGATATATATTATATATATATAATTAT
>JABUQX010071792.1:2500-10000 GCA_015478945.1 Trachelipus rathkii | reverse complement strand
GAGGCTTTACTGAATTACTTGAGTTACTGATTTCCTTAAGTATGTAAAAAGCAAATTTTTTAATATAAACATAAAAAGTTTAAATTTTTTATGTTAGTAAAAAACCAAAATGTTTTAAAGCAAATAGAACAAAATAAATAAATTTTTATAGTTAAAAACATAATGTTTAAAAAACAAAAAAAATAAATAAAGTTTTGTGTTATGTTTTAATAAGAATATGACTTGAATCAATAGAATCAATAGATGCAATAGATCAATAGATCAATAGATCACATGATGGGTAGGAGGTTGGAATGGGTAGTTTGATTTACTGATTTACTATTATTACTGCTTTAGGGTATTAAAAATGCAAAATTTTTCTAAGTTATAAACATAAAAAGAAATTTTTTAGTAAAAACAAAATTGTTTAAAGCAAATAAAACAGAGATAAATAAATTTTTTATAGTAAAAAAAACACAAAATAAATAAATTTTATAGTAAAAACACTAATGTTTAAAGAAAACAAAAACAAAATTAATAAAAGTTTTTGTGTTTATGTCATACAAAATATGACTGAAATCAATAGATCAATAGATTCAATAGCTCAATAGGTCAACTTAGATCAATAGATCATGGAAGGGTAGCAGGGTGGTTGGATATAGTTTGATTTACTGATTTACCGATTTACTGCTTTACTGATTTACTGATTTACTGATTACTGATTTACTGCTTTAAGGTATGTAAAAATGCAAATTTTTTTAAGTTATAAACATAAAAAGAATAAATTTTTTAGTAAAAACAAAATGTTTAAAGAAACAAAAACAAAAATAAATAAAAGTTTTGTGTTATATTATACAAATATGACTTGAAATCCATAGATCAATAGATCAATAGATCAATAGATCAATAGATCTGGATCAAGGAGGTTATGGAGGGCAGTTTGATTACTTGAGTTACTGATTTACTGCTTTAGGTATGTAAAAATGCAAATTTTTTTTAGTAAAAAATGCAATTTTTAAGTTATAAAACATAAAAGAATAAAGTTTTAGAAAAACAAAATGTTTTCAAGCAAAAACCTGAATAAATAAATTTTATATAGTAAAATAAAACAAAAATAAAATAAATTTTATAGTAAAAAAATAATGTTTAAAGAAAACAAAAAAAATAAATAAAAAGTTTTTGTGTTATGTTTATAAAATTGACTTGAATCAATAGATCAATAAGATCAATAGCTCAATAGGTCAACTAGATCAATAGATTCATGGAATGGCGTAGGAGGTAGTTGGATGATAGTTTGATTTATGATTTACTGATTTACTGCTTTACTGATTACTGCTTTACTGATTTACTGATTTACTGATTTACTGGATCAAGTTATGTAAAAATTGCAAATTTTTTTTAAGTTATAAACTAAAAAAGAATAAAAAATTATGTAAACAAAATGTTAAAGAAACAAAACAAAAACAATAAAAGTTTTGTGTTATATTATACAAAAAATGACTTGATCAATAGATCCAATAGATCAATAGATAAATAGATCAATAGATCATGGAAGGGTAGGAGGTATGGAGGGCAGTTTGAATTTACTGATTACGGATTTACTGCTTTAAGTATGTAAAAATGCAAAATTTTTAGTAAAAACTAAAATTTTTAATTAAAACATAAAATGTATTAAAATTTTTGTAAAAACAAAATGTTTAAAGCAAATAAAACAAAATAAATAAATTTTTATGAGTAAAAAAAGCAAAATAAATAATTATTATGAGTAAAAAATAATGTTTTAAAGAAAACAAAAAAATAAATAAAATTTTTTTTGTGTATATTGACAAAAAGACTTGAATAAATAGATCAATGGATCAATAGCAATAGATCAATGATCAATAGATCATGGAAGTAGGAGGGTAGTTGGATGATAGTTTGATTTACTGATTACGATTTACTGCTTTACTGATTTACTGATTTACTGATTTACTGCTTTAAGGTATGTAAAAATGCAAATTTTTTAAAGTTAAAACATAAAAAGAATAAATTTTAGTAAAAACAAATGTTTAAAGAAAACAAAAACAAAAATAAATAAAAGTTTTGTGTTATATTATACAAAAAATGACATAGATCCAATAGATCAATAGATCAATAGATCAATAAATCAATAGATCATGGAAGCAGAGAGGGAATATGTGAGGGCAGTTTGATTACTGTTTACTGATTTACTGACCTTTAAGGTATGTAAAAAGCAAAATTTTTAAGTTATAAACAAAATGTTTAAAGGAAATAAAACATAATAAATAAATTTTTATAGTAAAAACATAATGTTTAAAGAAAACAAAACAAAAATAAATAAAAGTTTGTTTTTTTCATAGGGAAAGGATGACTTAAACCCACACATCAATGTGTATAGCTCATGGATGCCAGGATTGTGGTTGAAGGCGAGTGGTTTGAATTACTGATTTTACTGCTTTAGGTATGTAAAAACATAACAATTTTAATAGAAAATAGGACTTAATTCAATAGATCAATAGATCAATAGATCCAATAGATCAATTAGATCAATAGATCATGGAAGGATAGAAAGGTGTCTGGACTGAATTACTGGATTTACTGCTTTAGGTATGTAAAAATGCAAATTTTTTAAGTTATAAACATAAAATGAAATAAAATTTAGTTAAAACAAAAGGTTTAAAGCAAATAAGCAAAAATAAATAAAATTTTTATAGTAAAAAATAAAAACAAAATAAAAATTAAATTTTATAGTAAAAATAAAACTTTTAAAGAAAACAAATCAAAATAAATAAAAGTTTTGTGTTATGTTATACAAAATATGACTGAATCAATAGATCAATAATCAATAGCTCAATGAGGTCAATAATCAATAGACATGGAAGGTAGGAGGGTGGTTGGATGATGTTTGATTTACTGATTTTACTGATTTACTGTTTTACTGATTTAGCTGATTTACTGATAGCTGCTTTAGTATGCAAAAATGCATTTTTGTTAAGTTAAAACATAGAAAGAATAATTTTTTAGTAAAAACAAAAGTTTAAAGAAAAAAACAAAACCAAAAATAAAATAAAAGTGTGTGTTATATTATCAAAATATGACTTGAAATCAAGATCAATAGATCAATAGATCAAGAGATTCAATAGATCATGGAAGGGTAGAGGGTATGGGAGGGCAGTTTGATTTTACTGATTTACTGGATTTACTGCTTTAAGGCATGTAAAAATTAAAATTTTTAAGTTATAAACATAAAAAGTTTAATTTTTTAGTAAAAAACAAATGTTTAAAGCAAAAAAACAAAATAAATTAAATTTTTTATAGTAAAATAAATACAAATAATGAAAAAATAAAAAATATTTAAAAAATAAATAAATAAAAAAAAAAAAAAAAAAAAAAAAAAAAAAAAAAATTAAAATAAAAAGAATTAAAAATAAAAAATTAAACACAAAAGTATAAACGTTAAATAAAACTTACAAAAAAAATAAAAAATAAATAAAGTTTGAAAATAATTTTAAATAAGTAAAAATTAAAATAAAAAATAAAAATTAATCACAAAGTAAAAAATGTAAAATAAAATCCTTTTCGGAGGAATTAAAAAGATAAAAAAACTTAAAAATAAAATTAACACAAAAGTATAAATGTAAAATAAAAACATAAAAAAAAGCAATCAAATATGAATTTCAACTAGGGAGAAAAATTATATAGTTAACGTTTATAAAAAGAAAATAGATTTGAAAATATAAATGACAGTCTTCAACCATTTAGAAAAACGGGTTATCTTGCAAGATGCAATGCAATTGACGATAAGTACATGTTAGAACAGAATCAGTTATGTGAACAGTAATGATATTTATTGTATTATTAAACGAATGTTACTAACTAGGCACCGCACCGACCTCCAGCACCGGTGCCGTTGTCAACTCCTCTGATTCCGATCCCTTCTCTTCTAGAAATCCGACTCCGAATTCGCTCTCCAAAATTTCAACCTTCTACTAACATTTCGGTTTTTAGGGGGGGTGGCGCGCCCCCTCCATGGTGCGCGTAACCTAGTCTACGATGAGTTACGTCACCCTTATACGGGGAAGCCCATTTGAAAAGATAAGTCAACTAGAAACTCATCTAAATGAAGGGGAAGAAAAGTGTGGGTATTAAAGACTTAGTTGCTACCCTTCTAAACTCAAATATATGAGCTAACCTGACTCAAAAATGTGTCTTCTATACCACCTTAATCAACCCATCACACTTCTCATGCTGCATTAACAAGATGTACAGTTAACACCTCAGAGACAGAGTCCTCTAATCCAAGCTACCGTGGAGTCACATGCTCTATCGCTCATATATGCTGACATCCCAATCCCTTCGACAGCGACCCACACTGATGCTAAAAATCTGACGACCTTATGAGATTCCAAAACGGCACAGCATGGATCTCCATGGCACACCAAGACAGACAGATCATCTACGTCACTCCATAAAACGCGCATCGTATACGATACTCTTAAAATGCTCCGTGTGCAATCTATGTATACAACTAAGCATCACGAAAGAGACTATGGAAAGTCGACTTCTATGAGATTGGTGCGCGCTGCACATGGACTTGGAATTCCCTGTTCCCAAACGCCTCACTACCTCATAAACGGCTTCCCCGACCCCAAAAACCCATAGATGGACACCTCAGGCGTCCCAAAAATCTGACGACCTTCCGAAGAGCTATGAGTCTCCTCGGTACTGACCTTATGATCTATAACATCCTGAACGCCCCACATACCTCATAAACGGCTTCCCCGTCCCAAAAAACCCATAGATGGACCCAAGCGTCAAAATCTGACGACCTACGAATTTCCAAGTCATGTCGGCATTGACTTGAATTTCCTGTTCCAAACGCCTCACACATACCTCATAAACGGCTTTCCCGACCCAAAAAACCCATAGATGGACCCTCAAGCGTCAAAATCTGACGACTTACGAATTCCAATCAGATCATGTCGTATTTGACTTGATTTCCTGTTCCAAACCTTACATACACTATAAACGACACATACCTTCGACGCACATCTCACGTCCATAAGAGCTCGACACATATGCATCACGCACTATTCTCTGTACAAAATTCAAGTCATGTCGGCTATTGACTTGTTTGACGGTTTCCCAAGGAACCTCAGAAAAAAACGCATCACTCGTATCCGTCAGATATAGACACAAATAAAATTAACCGGAGCGTGTGTAACCTCTATCACTACGCCCAGTCTGAGCCAATAGCCAGCACTCCTCGCTGAGACCTCCATCATGTACGCAACAAGCGAAGAACACTGCATTCTGTTGGTCATCTCTGCAGAGACAAAGCAATATCCCGAAATAAAAATTACGGTAAAAAAAATGCTGGAAAATGCTGGTTGTGCGCACCTAACTCGAATATATATATATATATATATATATATATAATATTTACAACCCACTCATTCACCATGTCAAATAATATGCGTATATTTATATATAATATATATATATAATTATAGATATATATAAATTACTAATTAATATATATATATACTATATATATATCTAATATATATATATATTATATATATATAATATAATAATATATATATATTATAGCGTTGGGGGGGTCAATTGGGACCACTTATGTTAAAACCTGTCTCCCTCTTTTCCCTATTACACTTTTTCGTTTTTATTGTCTTTGGTAATCATGACCTATTTAGGTCATAAGCACACAAAATTAATAATGTAATTTCATTATATGTTAACATTAAGTTTAAATTGAAGCTCATTCGAACTCGCCTTGAATGTGAATAGGGACACCCATGGGATGAAAGTGTGTTGCTGTAGGGACATTTCTCTTGGAATTCATATTTGTATATATAAATTTATTTTTTTTAATGTTTAATTTTACTTAGATAAGTCAATGTTCTATTATATAAATTAGACATTGATATGAAAATGTCTAATAAGATTCATAAAATAAGAATTAAATGTCGTCGTGTCACTATCTCATGCTCATTCGGGGGGAATATCTGAATACTTGGAATTCGTATTTTGCGGTTTAATTTCAAATTTTTTTTTTTTTAAATTTTGCCTTAATATAAGTAAGCTTTTATATATGAAAAACTTAATCCAGCTAAAGTCACTCGCATTAATACATACTCTTACTACAACTCCTATTAACATCGACAAGATACAGACATTACTATCGCACTTCTATTCATGTGAAGATGCATCAATTAGAGTGAGGCTCATCATCTCCACACTCTCACGATATACCACCACTTCTCGGCTGACGTACAGTCATAACTTCACTACACCGCATCAGTGTGCGTTAATGCCCGAATACAACTCCTGCACCTGAGGGTAATTACTCGGTATTACACTGAAAAAATAATAACAAATTCCATCACCAACTTTTCAATTATTAACAAAAGTTAAGAAAAACACATTTTCAAAAGCTGAAATTCTATTAAGAAAATTTCTCCCCTAATACATCTATAATTTTTTTAAAATATAATAATTCCTGGAATTGAAAATACTCTAAATCAAAGCTGGTAATAATACCGCTTGGAATTGAATGAGCAAAAACAAGTTTCATTCTCCCTGACTACTCGCTAACCACAAGGGACGAGATATACCACACCCTCACACTCGTAATTTCCTATAACATCTTAATACAGCTTACCGCACCATCACACACCGTGAGATTGAATATATAATATATATATATATATATATATATATATATATATATATATATATATATATATATATATATATATATATATATATATATATATAATATATATATATAATATATATATAATATATATAGAAAAATATATTACTTATATATATATATATATATATATATATATATATATATATATATATATATATATATGTATATATATATTAAAAATCTCTGAATTTTCTGGTGTGCCTTGCTATTTTTTTTTTAATAAAGTGACTATATACATACTGTGTATTTTTCTTTCAAAATCTCCCAATTTTATCGGGTTTTACTATAAAAATAAAAACCCAGATCTGGTGGGTTGGTGGGCAGGTCCTTGGGGAGGTATCCAGTGCAAGCGTGCCTAGTTTTTAGGTAACAACTACTTAACTATTGGTAGCTAACTTACTAGCTTCCCAGAGCCTCATATTATGATGATGACAATGTTCGAAGTTTAAATAATATAAATTTAAATATATTACTTAATTACTTTACTTAAGATAGTCCTGTTATATCATTATTATCTCATTTAATAATAGCAATAATAATAGGAATAATAGCAACATCATTTACCTTTACAAGTTTCGCCATTAGGAAATGACATTTATTCTGAAATGGGAATTGGACAATGTCTTTTACCAAATTATGTTTAATTTGTAAATTTCACACCTATTTATTAATTTATATGTCAAATAAATGATATTACAAAAACATATTCTATTATTGATCATTTTATTTTTTCATCAAAAATAGAAATTTAAAAAAGCCCCACAAAAAATTGCCCTCTA
>JABUQX010071791.1:20000-24474 GCA_015478945.1 Trachelipus rathkii | reverse complement strand
CAAACCAACCTCAAGTAGCATCTTTCAATCCATACACTTTCTTTTTTAATTCCCAAATACTTTTTTTTTTTTTTTACTTCACCTTTCAAATAAGCTGACTTTATATCAATCAAATTGCATTCCCACCCTTCCGTTTTTATAATACTTAAGTCAGAGCCTTAAAACCTCCCCTGAACAAGTTGGTGATTCTGTGATTAGATCATCATCATCAAATCCTCTTGCTACCAATTTAGATTTACATATCTCCTTCCCTTCTTTCACCTTTTAAGTAATCACCCATCAAAGTGTCATCTTCTTTTGACGCATGTCTGAAACCTTAAAGACACTATTAGCTACCCAATTCTCAATTTCGTTTATTTTTGTATTCAACACTCTGTCATTCTCACAATTACCCAACCACACTTACTCCTGATCCTCAATACTTTCAATCTCCTTATAGTCATGAAAATCAATCTATTCACACTCACCAGTTGCAACATTTCTGACATTATAACATTCGCTCCATTTCTTACTTGTCTTACCCACTCTACTTAGAATCTTTACATCCCTACATTCACCAATCTCCTTATGGATACACTGGTACTTCCCACCTATCTTTACTTTTGGTTGCTCTCTCTGTTCTCTCTCTTCCTCCACAGTACTGCAAATTCCTCAAACTCATCTTCTCTTTCAACTTCCTTTTCTTTGCTGTTATCATTCTTTGTTGTACTTGTTTGTTCTTCTTTTCTCTCACCTACAGTATGTTCCATACCATTCTGTGGTACACTCTGGGGTATACCTGCCAACCTAGTAATGTGGACCCTTGCCACATCACTATTTTTCCATCTCTGCTTATCATCTTTGCTGGGCATCTCCATTGCTTGTCCATTTCCCTCTTGTAATACACCTCCTCCCCTGCTTCAACCAAATCCATATTATGTTCATGAACTTGACCCTTCATTGCCTTCTTTATTCTTTCTTTAGCTTCCTGTTGTATATCTATCAACATACTTTTCTTTATTCTATCCAGGTGCCTCAATAACCTTTCTCCTTTTATCCCCAGACACCCATGCTCATTTCTTTCTTGTAGATATTTTTCACAAATATATTATATTATTTATAACCATGTTGTGGTCTAACAACCCATTCTAGGATGCCACCGCCTGAGAAAAGGTCACATGTTTTTATATTCTATGTATATTCTTTCAACAAACCCCATCCTTTCACATTTTCTATATATTATATAGTTTTGTTGGCGCAGTTGCCCATTGATTCATGACTAATCCTTTCACACAACACTTTCATCTCTTCATTCTGAAATTCAACCATTATCATGTATATTTATGAGTGTGTATGTGTGTGCAAATATGCTAATCCATTTTTTCAACGATTTTTCAACTAAAGTATGCTTTACTTTGACCCAAACAAGCTGAAAAATGTTCGTATGACATGTATTCATTTATCACCAAAAATTATATGTCCTTCTTATTCACCCAATCCTATTGCCACTTTTCATTAAATCTTTGCCAATAGGAAAACCACCTATAGGTCTACTGGTAGTCTTTCTATACCTAACACACGTGTCACACTCATCAGTCACTTCCTTTATACTGTCTACCTGGTCTTATATGTTTCTCTTCTCAAATCTCATTTTTATGCATTCTCTCACCAAGTCCCATAATCTTTCTTTCCTGGGATGACTGAGCTGTAAATGTAACTTTTGTACTACCTTCTTCCTCATATTCTCATTCCAAAAGTCTTCTCTAGTACCCTCTATCCACCATATATTCCTTCTTATGCCACCTCTTAAATTTATCATCATATACCCTTTCTCATTCACTATAGATTGATGTTTCATATTACCAGATATTCATTCCTTCATTGATTTCATCCTTCCTAAGATTTATGCTAGCATCCATTCTTTTCAACGATTCACTTTCTAGCTACCAAGGTATCCCGTTTTACAACATCTGTTCTTAAAATAAAACTTTCTACCTCTTATTCATCATGGTATATCCAATGTCTTTACTGCTTGACAAAGGATCTCCCCAAACATATATCACATTTGTCCCATTTAACCATCTTATTGATTCTATTACATTCTCATTCACACTACCTACTACTAAGCCTAGTCACTTTTCACCTATCACATTCTTCTGACATCCGTTATCCACAATCACACATATATCTTCATACTCATTCATATTTACACTACCATTTACTCTTTCAGTTAACACAACTCGCATCTCAGAATCAGAACTACTACCATCCAAATTGCTTCCTCTACTCATGTCTGTCATTCTGTTCATACCACCAGCTTGTTTTAACAACCTCATACCTCTTCCAGCACCCCCACCTTCTTTTCTCCTGCCCTACTTTCCTTTCATAGATCACTCCACCAAAATTACCTCCTGGTTTACTCTTCTGATTGATTTTACAGAACTTTCATAACATTCACCAAAACAACAGTGGAGCAAACTCAAATGATCTGGAATACAGCATCTCTTCATACTTTCCCACAGCTCCCTTACAAACAAACAAGTTTTCATATACATTTATATATTCCATAAATAAATATATAATAAATAATATATAATAAATTACTCCCAGCCTCCTTACAACATATGCCATATTCATTCTGTACATACTGCTCCTTCCAGAATTATTACTGCTAGTGTCTGTGCTGTCAGCTCGCTATAGTTTCCAGTCATTTTACACTTTCTCTCCACTGACTTATATGTTTACATACTCTCTAATGCTTTCATTCTCTCCTCTCTTAACATAAAAAAAACTCCAATATTCTATTGTATCTATCATGCTGTTTCTCCTTTCTGTATTTTTGTCCAATTCATCTAGCACTTTTCTTACACCTTCATCCTTTCCCAAATTATCCAATTCAATATTACAGATTTCTTCAAACACTTTTTCCCCCAAACTCATTAAAATCTCACCACCAGGACATTCATACTCCTTTCCATACAGCTTATGCCACCATTCAGCATATTTCTTCCACACTTCAAGCTCATTTACACAGTCACCATCACCTTTAAAACCAGGACACATTCTCCTTGATTTTTACTCCAGTATTTCATCCAAATGACCAACACCACCATTTGCTCTGTCTTCCTTCCCTATACTTCACCAAAAAACTCCAGCAAAAAAAAATAGAGCTTACAGAATGTGCCAAACTACACTATGCTACTACTAGAAAATGAATAAACCAAACAACACTCACCTCCAATAGAAAATCAACAGATACCAATACCAATTAGAAGAAGGACACCAGAAATGTTTAGTACGAGTCAGAACCCACCCACATTCAATATTCCTAACCATACAAACCTGCCCATGGCCACTGCATAATCTGAACACCTCAGAATAAAATATATAAGGTTTATGGCTCTCCATTTAAACTTGTACAACCAGTATATCAATTATAAAATAGCCTAAGGGTCAACAAATCAGTAAACACAAAACCAACCAATAGAAATTACCATTAATTACTTTTTTTTATCAAGTATAGAAAATTGATAAAGAGATACATAAAATAAAGACTGTTAAATAAAGCAAAAAGCAATGAAAAGAAAAATAATCTTGATACATAGCATAAAGCCTAGAGAAGCTGTGCAACACGTACATGAGATTAACACCTAGGGAGACAGGAGAGCAGGCAAACCTAAAAACGAACACATAAAAAACAATCAATTGTTATTATTATTATTATTATTTTTATTATTATTATTATTATTATTATTATTATTATTATTATTATTATTATTATTATTATTATTATTATTATGATTATTATTATTATTATTATTGACCAGAGAGTTGAAGAAAACTTGGTTCACATAAATTAGTTTTTTTTTCTGAAATTAAATAGCTGTGCCTCCTATAGAAAATGATGATTATATGTATGTGCTGTATTGATATGTTAATAGGAAATTGTGATATAGTAGTAGTACAAGTGCACCGTGGAGTTAGCTGATTGTCGAAGTTTTATTCATGTATGAAAATTTTAAAATTATTACCTTTTAATTTATGGTACTAATTCTATTTGTTTAGTTAACTAAGAAATTATGTTCACGTATTTAGAATAACAAAAATACCTTTTGTAATGCAGCCTTATTCGTTTTAGCAGTATAATCAAACTTCTCGACATAGAATAAGTGCAACAAGAATTCAGCACCATGCTGATGCTAGATCAAGTCCATTTTCCCATGAAAGAAGAAATTTAATTCACAAGTCCTTGAGGGAAAGGGTAAGAGATTCCTTACCAGCTGTTATTATTGGATCAATTTTAATAATATGTGGAGCTGCTCTTCTTTTTTGGAATGAGGTATGTCTGATTGAAATTATTACTTTGTTTATATGCTTAATGTGACTCTTGGTTTTTTATATTTTGATATTTGATTAAAAAAAGTTTCTCTTTTATCGAGCTATCATAACTTTATTTACATTTTGAATTGTTAAGGTATTAATTAAAAAAAAAAAA
>JABUQX010071791.1:5000-17500 GCA_015478945.1 Trachelipus rathkii | reverse complement strand
TTAAAGACGATTTGATAATCAGAGTTAAACTTCTTTAGATTTGGTTGATTTGTGTATCTGGTCCAATGGATTTATTTATTTTTATTTGAAAATCTTAGTCCATAGGATTAACCAAATTTCAAAGCTCAATTTGCATAGAGTATCAAGTTATAATTGTGGTGTGATAAAAATATAAGGAAATGAAGAAAATCATAAAGGATAAGTAGGTAAAGAATCTGAAATGTGGTTCAAGCAACTCTGATGAAAATTGTATTTGTGTTTAATGGTTAAACAAGCATTGGAGACCAGCTTTGAAAGGTGAAGAACCTCATAATATAAGTTTGTTTTGATCAATTAAACTTATTTTTGTATAACAAAAATTGTAAATAATTAAAATGAATTTGATAAATTCAGCAGGCCTAAAATTTTGAATTCTGTCTTCTTCTGATAAATAATTGAAGAATCGAAACAAGAATAAGATATGACCAGTGCAATCTTTAAAAGTGGAGCATTTCTTATGATTGGTCCTATTGGTTGACTGCAGTGGCTGCATTAGGATAGAAACCCCCTACAGTCGTTGGTATTACCATGAATAACCCAGTAGACTAGTATAATAAAGTATTCCAAAACTGGGGAGAAAATGCGATGAGTATAAAAAAAAAAAAAAAAAAAAACTTTAGCCCCCTGGAAGGACTTGCGTCCTGTCAGTCGGACCCATCGAGAAAGGTCCTTGGGAACACGGGCCTAACGACCAATCCGCTGGCTGGCCAGACCTATCGCGGATGCCGGAAAGTTTCCCATTAGCAGCAAAGCACGCTGCCAATGTACTCATTAACGTCTGAGTGGGACTAAGCAAGAGTTAGTAGAGAATAGCTCACATTCTCTCGCTCCAACCCAGTCTTGAACCTGGCTCCCCTAAACGTGTGCTCTACCACTAAGCTAGGAGCGCTCTGAGTATAATAATAATAATTATAATAATGATAATAATAATATATTGTACGAGTATAGCTTATGCAGTAAAGTATATAAAATCCTTTATTCATTGTTACGATGTGGGTTTTGTTAAGTCAAAAATTATTACTTTGTTGGTAGACAAATGATAATATTACTAAAATTGGCACTTTTAATTCTATTAATAATAAGTGCAGTGCGAATATGTTGGGAGCAAGTAGATTGCAGAAGAAATATCATAATTTTATCCTGATGTTATCTTATTTTAGTAGTATTTGTTTTAAGTCATTTTGATTGTAATGGGCTAAAGTATTTTTATAATACTTGTCAATTCTAATATATGTTTTTAAAAGTTTTCCATATTTGTTTATTAAATTTGTTATGTAGGCTACCATTCTAAATGTTCAATTATTAATACAGAACAAACATTGTTCCTGCAATAATACAGACAGCTGAAATAGTGAAAATTGGATCTTATAATTTATCTCCGGCTATAAAGGACACTTTTGCAAAATTTATTGCGTTTTCCGGAGACGAACAACCTGACACTGACGAAGTGAAGTTACACAATGGAATGTATTACTTTACCAAAGATATCTTCAACCCTGAGACAGGAGATATAAGAGTTCAATTTTATTTTGCTGGTCATGATGGAAATGTGGTAAGTTTGATAACTTTCAACATGCTTAATGGTTATTAGTGTTATTATTATTATTATTAGTTATTATTATTATTATTATTATGCAAGCTTAATGTTGGTATTTTAAAATCATCATTACACCTGAAATTGGTGGATATACTTCCAATGAAAGATGAGGTCCGAGCTCTTGTGGGTTTTGGTTGGTTTGGCGTGCTGTTGGTCTCTTCTTTCTTCTTGTATTATTATAGTATATTATATTAGAGTATTTTGTTTATTATATTTTGGGGTTTTTATATTATTTTAGTTTTTTTATTATATGAGTGTGTTTTGTTGTGGTATGGGGGTGGTATTTTAAAATCATCATTACACCTGAAATTGGTGGATATACTTCCAATGAAAGATTTTACATTTAATATTTTTTATAATAACTGCTAGTACTATTTATTATATATATTTATTAGTATTTGTATTTTTATTTATATATGTCATACTTTACTTTGACGTAGGTCCACTTCGTCTTTCTGTTCTCTTTCTTATATATACTTCCAATGAAGAGATTTTACTATTTATATATTTTTTATAATATGCTAGGTTAATAACTTTTAATGAGATTATTTATTAAAATAGGTATTGGTTTTTTGTTTTTTTTTTTTAATTTATTCTTATATTATATTTTTTATTATATATTTATTATTATTATTATATATATTATTTATATATTTTTATTTATTTATTACTTTCAGCTAGGTAGTGCGTGATGATTGAATTGCTGAGTTTTTTTGTAGAAGGATCTACATTTGGTTTTTGGAGGATCGAAAATCATAATTCTCCTCATGAAAATTTTGTTCCTCCCACGCCCACCTGATGTCGAACCCAGAAATCCTTCTCATAGTAATGTCTTAGATACAATAACTATTTTCCGCTATGTAGGTTAATTTTTCTAGTTATAAGTATCTTTTTTTATTTTTAATAATTTAGTATTATATTGATATGTGGGGAGATTGGTATGACTTAGGTGTACTACCACTACTTTTTTTTGCCTAATAAAGACATTCCTGTCTAGCTCCTGTCTCAATTATTGGTCTAACTGTTACAGTTTGATGACAATATCATCTCATGCACTGTCTTTTCTAGCTTTTATAGTTACGCTGCTGTAGGCATAGACATGTATAATATTAGGTGGTAATATAGTGTGGTAACTGCCTTCTTCATATTGTTCCCTCACTCTTATCCACCTTCCCTAGGTGCGAGGGAGTACGCTTAATGTCTTAATTATGTCTCTAATTGAGTAGTCTTTAGTGAGTGATGAGTTTCATCAGGGAGGGTCTTGTATACCTAAAAGGCTGGTACTTAATAAGTAGTAGTTGAGGATATGTCAATGTACATTGTTTCACTGTACCTAAACTGTTTTAGCAAGCCATTTTAACAGGCCTCAACTGGAGTCCTTCCACGTCCACTAGTAATACAACTATTTTACTTTGTGACCAGTTGGGACGAAATGTCCATGATATCGTTAGTACGCTTCCAAGGCCAGTGTTTTCCAGTCTCCTTACGACTTCTTGTCGTAATATTTTTATTCCATCAGTGTCTAATAGTTTCTTTAGCAGCATTCATCGTAAACTTATGTCGCCCTATATTCTTTGGCTTTTACCTCATGTATTTATCCGAATCCTAACCTATTTATTCATAGGTTATTTATGGAGGAGAAAGTGCTACTTACACATATTGATTTACTTGTTATTATCATATTTATAATTCGATATTATATATGAGTAGGTGTATATTAGATAATATTTTCCTCATTTTTGGGTCACTATTTTTTATTCGTTCATAAAGATATTTAGATTGATTATAGATAAGAAAGCTGGAAGCCATTTTAAAGATAAAACTGGTAGCCTTTTTAAATATAAGTCTGCTTAAACCTGATACAGTACTTAAGGAAACTGATTCTTTTTGTGTGGTTTATGTTCTATTGTATAATTGCTATAATGAAGTAATATTTTGGATCCTAATTCTCACTCCTCTTTTTTAACTTGACAACAGCTGTCAAATAGCGGTGAAAGATAATTGTGAAAGATCATTTTTTTTGTCCCAATATTTGGTGATTTTATTTTGGTATTAAAATATTATTTTTTTCTTTTCTATTAAAGATATCAACATTATTCTCCTAAACTACTTTCCAATCGATCAGATCGAATTTAATTGATGCTCAATATCTATGTTCTTTACTACCTCTTTGTTGTTCAAATTGAACGGTTTATCGATTCGGACAGATATGTAGCACCCACACCACTTATTCTTTTTTCTTCGGCCGGTATTCTATTTTATTTTTGTTGCGTTGGCGGCGAGTATTTTACAGGCGTGGAGAGGGTGTTGTGCTCCAGACCTTTTTTGCAGAGAAGAAGAGTGAGAGTTTCATACTTTCTGGAGGTATCAATGAGTATGAGAAGGATTATTCTATAGGCGGAGAATTGTTTAGGGTGGTGATATAATAGATGTGAGTTTTGTATTGAGGTTTTGTTATATTTTATATTTGTGGTTTTTTAGAATCTATTTTTCCGTTTATCTAATATTGTATGGGATTTCTCATCATCTGCTTTCCGTTTTTTGTTTTTTTTTTTTTGTGGATTCTTCATTTCTTTGCATTGTCGTGGTATACTATTATGGGACCATTATGCTTGGGTTCTAGCTTCTGTTACTTTGAGCGTTGAGTGCAGTAGTTATAATTATATATGTATATTGTGGAATGGTCAAGCAGAATGTTTGCCTAGTAATATTCTTTAGACTGAAATTATTATAATTGTAGAGGTTCTGAGGATGCTTCCTTCCTCTGCTTTATATACTTTCTCTACACATTACTCTTACTATCTTCATTAGTGTTTAGCCCAATAATTTATGCCTCATTTATTTACCTTCTCTTATCCTATTGGTGTACTTGTCCCTCATTCTTTATAATGTCTCTCGTCAAGCTGTGTTGTACCATGTTCTACTTTCTTTAGTTCATCTTTATCTTCTGTAAATTTGTAAACGTCCTATAGTGTAATTAATACATGTGCTATTAATTTGTCTCGTTTATACCGATAATATCTCATTTATATATTTGATACTCACATCAGAAATTGACAAGTTATGGATATGGAGTGATTATTTTGCAAGTCGGTGTCTTGTTGATGAATCTGGCTTCGGTTCATAATCAGCCCGTATCCCTTGTTCTTCGCAGTCATTCACGAGAGTAAATAGAATCCTACTTAGTATTTTCTTCCTATATGTCCTTTATCATTGATTTGAAATAAAACCCATTACCTCTTCAGTTCACCACTAGCTCAACTGTCTTACTTTCTAATTTCTAATCTGAAAACTGGAGTTTTATATGGTCTTTCCTTCCAACACTTCTTAATTAAGTATATTTTTCAATTATAGCTGGGAATTTAATTTTTTATATATGTCTTTGGTCGATACTTTGGAGCGTCGCGCTCTGTCATTGAAGGTAATGAGCTCTGTTCATTTTTTTTTGTATAAGTGTTATTTTCTTTTTCTGATGCGAAAGTTAAATATTGTCTCGTATTTTTATGCATAGTGTTTTCCAGATGATGGTTTTTACTTTCTTTTTAAATCATATCTGTCTTCAAATTTTTTAATTTGTTATTTATATTTAGACAGGATAATAGTTACGAAAACTTTGATTCTTTAACCTGTAGTAAAGACTCATTTCCTTTAATTGTATCTATTATTTATGATTTATGTCTAATAACATACTGTTTTCTATTATTTTACTCTGGTTCTCTTCCTATTTAATTTCCTAATTCGTTGATGAAAGCGTCCTTGATATAATTTTCATAAGAAAAGGTTTTCTAACTTTGTTCCCTTCTCTTTCCCTATACTTGCTTAACTTAATATCTATGCGGCTGACTTACTTTCTTAAAGAACCCAGCTCTTAACTAAAATATTTGTCTTTATTCCCACTTAAGGAGATTCCATTAGGATTATAAAAGGAAGGGAACCAATAATAATTACAAGTGGTGTTTCTCCATTCCTCTTAATAAGTCCTCTCCTATTTTAGTCTTTTCAACAATCAATTATTACTATATCATATAGTTCTGACTGGAATCTTATCAGTCAGGTTTTAAGTCTACTTCTCATATATAGGACTGATATGAATGGTAAAGGTTTGTGTAAGTTTTACAATCCTGCTTGGTCAATAATCTTCTAGCTTATCTTGAATAGGGCTACGGACATGATACCTTTTAACTATTAGGTGCCTTTGGGTGGACACACTTCTTATTATACCTCCTCCTAATGGATCTTTGTCTATGTAGGCGAGAACCATTTATTGAACTATTTGCCAAATGGCGTTTTCTGTCTGTACTCTGGAAATTCCGCCTGCTATATGCTCCTTGTTATGGAGGCTGCTTGAACACTTCATGCTTGTACCATGGGGGGATTATGTTTGAGAAGAGTATCCCTGCAGAAATGGGACGCCCTCCTACTCGTTATTCCGTCATCGGAAATATTGCAAAACCGGACCGCAGTGGCTCTCATCCGAGCGCTTCCGCCTTTGAAAATTAATTCTTCAAATCCCTTAAGGTGATTATACGCGGAGCACATCCCGTTGCCTTTCTTCCGAAATTAAAGCTATTCCTGCCGGCTTGTGATTTTACTTTATGTGAATAAATATGTGCGCAGCACCGCTGTGGCTCCTTCTATTAGAGCTTCATGCGTCCCGCAAGTTTATCATCCCTTTTCGTGGTGACGCACAGTTCTTGGTTTGCTCAAGGCAAGCTTCTTCCTGTATTAATGCTCAAATATCTTGCCCGTGGTATGATATTTGCTCGGAAATAGTTGCTAAGACTTCCGTAAATAAGACGAATTTTTCTCGCGTTCGGGTAAATGTACAAGTAAGTATCGGAAATATTAGCGATTCAATCCGGACCGCCGTGTGTTCATCCTCTTACCTAGTTTTCATGGCTTCATAAGTGCAAGCTGTATATGTCTGTTCTATTAAAGTTTCTTAATCCTAGGTGGGTTCCTCTCAGATCATTCTAGTGATGGATTATATAGTAGATATATCGTGTATCCTGCTATCAGAGTTCGTTTGTTCGTGTTCCGTTGTTTCTATTTGTTGACTGATACTAATATATTATTTCATTCTCTCTGATGTAGATGGATATTATTACTAAGCTATTATATGGATAAAAGGATATTCTATGGCAGTAAGAAGTAGTGAGCATTTCAAGAAGAATTGTTTTAGTCATTATAATAATAATTAGGCGAGAACACTTTCACACATAACCGTAGGTTAAGTATTTTTTACTCCCCATACATGATTAATATAAATTATTTTTAACATCCTTCTGAATTTTACTTTTATTTTCTTCTGAAGTTTCTATATTCTTATCTCTATCTTCTTACAGTGATTATATTCAGCCTCTAATCTCTCTATTCTTCGTCTCGCACCATGACCAGATACGCGAAAAATACTGTAATGTGTAGCCCAAATGCTATTTAATCTTCCTTATCTTTTCGTTCGCACCAGTCCCGATACGCGGATAACATTGATGGTAGCCGAAAGCTTTACAAATTCTCATTATTAGCGCCCAACCATATACTCGGATATAATTTCAGAAAGCCGAGATGTAGTTATATTTGATTGATTAACCTTTTCATATATGCTAGTAGTATGTGGGACTTGAAAATATTACCTTACTCACGGTATATTCTCCCTGTTTCTGTACAGTCCAACATTGGTGCTTCTCCCCCCAGAGAATTTAGCACTCATTACTGAGAGCAAAAAGGATTTCCTTTCTTCTAGTGACTCTTTTCTTTTGGATAGACTCTAAAAAAATGGCTAAAAAAGGCAATTATTTTTCTTTCTTTGAACTCGTAAATTTAGGCGCCGATACAGTTTACTTTACAATTCACTGTCTTATCTTAGCTTTACAGCTTCTCCACTTTCTTTATAAACCTTGCTAGATTACCATTATGGCGTTAATTACGTCATCTAGTTTCCTTAAAAGTCTTCAACAGTTAAGCTCAAATTAAAGAGTTTATAGGGAAATTTTACTTTCTGAGTCCAGTAAGGATTCTAACAAATATGTTTTAAATAATCCTTCTTAATTAGAGGACATGCTTTCATTCTTAGTTAAAAATAGAAATACTATTGCTTTAGCCGATGATCCAGTAGGAATTTGTCCTTCAAATAAATTTTAAATTAAACTTATAGCTGGTAGTCCGAGCTATGTTTACACACGCCCATAACGTCTCCCCCATAAATATATGGAGGCAATTGATGAATGGGTAGAAGACAGTCTGGAAAAGGGTTACATAGAGCCCAGTATTTCTCCTAGTTCTTCACCTTTACTTTTAATTCCTTAAAAGACTGGTGGTAAAATGAGAGTAGTAGTTGACTATCGGAAGCTGAACTCCCTCACCATTCCGGATCGCTTCCCTTTGCCAAATATTTCAGTGTCTTTGCACTTAATTGGTTCTGCACGCGTGTTTTCTTCCATAGACTTACTCTCAGGTTTTTCCCACTTAGAGGTCGAGCCAACGTCTCGTCCTTACACTGCTTTCTCCACTGCTAGAGGACATTTTCAAATGAGGGTCATGCTCCAGGGTGCCCAATGCTCCCTGTTTTCAGTCGTACAATGGAAATAGCGCTCTCCGGCTTGCTAGGAGTCGTTTGTTTGCTTTTTTATAGACGTATTTTCGTTCTTATTTATGTAAAGACTATCCCTTTTCGTCACTTTATTCTCACCTTTCTAATATTTCTTAATGCTCTATTAATCCTCAGCTTAATAATATAAGCTTGAAAAGTGTTCATTCTTCAGAAGTAGTGTTCACCTTTTTTAGGTTTTAAATATTTTAGTGAAAAGTGGCTTATTCCAGATCCTGTCAAACTGGATATGCTATTAAAGGTTTTTAAATTCCACAGAATGATGTTCTGTAGGGTGTCTCGTTTTCATGTCCCTTGATTTTTCTACTTATTTTTTCGTCCAATTGATCCGAAACACAGCTCTATTTGTTCAATCCCCTTTTTACCTTTGACTCTTCTAAAGATGAATATTCAATTTTCTTGGCATAATTGATATCAACAATGCCGCTTTATGATTATATTATATGTAATTATTTCTTTTACTTTTTGATCCTGCTCTTTCTTTCCCTGATTATACTAAACCTTTCATATTAAGCACTGATGCCTCAGACTTTGGTATTATGGAGCTGTTTGTTTTTAGTACCAATTTTAGATGATAATATGTTTTTGGACACTAAGAAAAACTATTGCCATTCCCAATCTAAAATGTTTAGTAATGGCCGGAAATAAATTATAGCACCACCGAAAAGGAAGCTTTAGCTAATTAGCTTAAACTTAATATTTATTTGAACATAATATTTGTTGTTATCGCTCTCTTAAAAATTTATAAGGATCTATTCCGGCTTTTAGTTCATTCTCTTCTCGCCAAATAAGCAGTTGGCCGGTCCGTTTAGATAAGATGGATTATTTATTAACGTTCAGTCGTTTAATCCTGAAATTGTTCATTTTATTGGTAAACTGAATATAGTAGTTCCCGACTATCTTAGTCGTCACCCAGTTCCTAATACTGGACACCTTTCTTCTTATAAGGAGGATAAACCTGCCATATGTCTTCTGCCATCAGGTTTCAAGATTCTGAATACCCTCCTATAATTCTAATTTCATATCCTTTATTCCTAATAGCTATTACAAATTTAGAGTTTTATACTTTACCCACTACCTGTTAGTAAAAAAAAAAAACAAAATGTCCTCAACTGTCGGAAAATTATGCAGGAATATAGAAAATTTTCTAATCCGGATTAGTTGTCTTCCTCACCTATTATAAATTGGTATTACTTTATTGGTATATCTCCTAAAAATATTTATATATTCTACTTGAAGTGCCGATTCTCTCATATACACCATTATATTTTTTTTTGAATCACAACTACCTCTTTCTGGCAGTGACTATCCACGGTGCTGTATCGCACTGATTATCCTGCATTAAGAGAAAAATATAACTTCTCATCGGTTATCTTAAGCAATTGCACTTCTGCATCGAAGTAATAAGGCTCGAACTTTCATCCTGTTTTTGCTATTCACTCTGTATCTCCTTGCCTTTCGCATCCATTTTTCTAGATTGTCATTTTAGACAATATTATGGTCAATCTTCCAAAGTTGTAAAGTTCCCGCGCTAGTATATCTTAGTTTTTTATAAGATGCACCTTACTCTGCTATTGCGTAGATTTTGCCCTGTATTTATTTGTTCTTCTCTTGATGATGTAAATGCGTAGTTGCGGAATTTTTACTTCTTTCTAATAGGGTCATACTATTCCTTTATGTGGTCGGAATATCTCTTTATTATAGTCGAACAAAGCCCGGATTGCACTTCAGAAATTTTGTCATAGGAAGTCTGTTCAAATATCTGTTGGTACTCTTATTAAATAATCGTCTACTAGTCGCCGTTCAGACATCCTTCGAGCTAACTGTAGGTCTGTGTTGAGGCTGAGAAAATATTGGACGTATTATTATTGTTTACGTGTGCGTCATTTGTCCTTCTTATGTTGCTAGCAGAAGATTTGGGTATTTATATATGCTTTTGCGCAAATATCTTAATTTAAATTCGCACATATAGCTCTCTATTCGTAACATTCTCATTTTCTTGTTTTGCATTTTGTATGTTCGTTAGGTACCGTTTTATTTGAATTTCTTCCTGACATACGTTTTCTCCTTTTGTTTAACAAAGACATTCATGGTCCTTTAATAAGATCATATTATAGTGACTTTAACGCGGATAATTGCCTGAAAGTAGCTGCTGGCTAGTCGCGAATTGGCTCTGTCAGAAAACTCGACAAAGAATCATTCTGAGGTAATCGCACAACATCATTCGATTATGGCCCTATTTCGTCCCTAATACGTGTTTGGCGATGTATGTTTTATTTCTTCTTGCTTTGTTCAAAACTCCCCACTTTATCTCTTCAATATCTGTTTTCACGAAATGGGTAGGTTCCTTACTGTAGTAAATTGCCTTAAAATATAACAAATAATCTTCTGCGATGTTTAGTTACTAATAAAGAATTTGAATCTCATCATGTTGATAATTTGAAAATTCTCCTCTCATGCCATGCATAAAAATTCGGATAATAACGCTTTCTTCCAGTTTGGCAAATCTCTTATGATCCTGTTTTGATAATCCACATTGCCTCCGAAAGAGCTGTTCAGCGTGGTTTTCTGCCATCCTCCCCCCCAACCTCCACCGGGCGTCACGTTCGTCGTCGTTAGGGTTGGCTTTCTCTCTCTGATGTATATATCTTCAGACGATATTTATGATGATGATGAGATGTGTTGGTTAGATAATTAGTATTTTGTTCTCCTCCCTGAGCTATCTGCTGTACAATTACCGGTCCAACTAACAACGTCACCAGGTGCAACAGCAACACACCAAGTCCCAGCAACAGCCCCGCCAGGTGCAACTAGTTGATACACCAAGTTGCCCATACATCAACGTTCCAGTGCTAACAACAGCAACACCAGGAGCAGCAACATCAAAGGAACTTGACTACTTATTTTTCGCCTTGTTCAGTCTTCATTATCTCCTTCTGTAACATGTCCTCTTTCAAGATCAGGTTCCTCATACTTCCCTATGATATATAGCAACTCCTTTAAGAGTACCATATCATTTCTTCTTGGTTAACTTAAGAACTCTATGCATTCTTTTCATCTCAATATTTAACTCAATTTCCTTACGTAAGGAATTCCTTTCTTTATAGCTCTCCACTTGTCTTTTCTTCTCCATTTTCACTATTCCAATTTTGTCTGGTCAGAGAGTTCTGTTCATAGTTCTCCACTTCTTTCTAGGCGTTCTTCTACACATAGTGTTATTTCCTCTTCTCTCCCTCAGACCAAACATCAAGGTGTTCCGAAGAACCTATTAGTATATTTATGTATTGAGTATCTTTCAACCATACTATTCTTCCCCTTTCTATTTCACGGAAGAAACTTTGTTAAGGAGGTACAGTTACGAAATTTGATCCCTTCCTACTTGTTCTCTTCATCCGCAATTTTAGAGGACCTCGTGCAAATTTCTCGCAATGATTATTCTTCGTTCTAGTCCATGTTCGAGGACGAGTATTTTTCTCTTCCTCCTCTCTTTTTGTAATTTGCCTGATGGTCTCCTTCTTTTGCTTCAGTAGAACGCCTAGTATCTATTTCTTTTGGACTCTCTCTATCCTAATTTTGTTCGTTTTCTAGATCTGTTTTTCCGATACATTTTTTGTTAGGTAGTTTTCCTTTTAGTATATTTGGTGGCAAGTTAGACTGCTTCGTCGGCTGATTCCTTCTTCTTTTCCTACGCTTGCCTACCGGGTAAACGTTTCCCATCAGAGCTTCCTGCCTAGTCTTACACCTTAAATCTTCTCACCTTAAACTTCTGCTTTCTTGATTGAGGCTTTTCTTATTCTTGAATTTCGTTACTAGCTCTGCTTTCGTTTGAGCTGATTGCACTCCTACTTATTCGCATAGGATGATCTGTACGAACATATTACATCTCTTCTTCCATTCTACTCCTATTATATTGTATGTGTCACATCTAACTTCTAATATCTTCTTCATAGTTCTAACTACCTCTCTACTTGTCCAATTCCTAATCACCTCTCAGTGTACGGATCCTGCAGCACTGTGAGCTATATTCCAAAATTACACGAAACATATAATCATTTATCAATTTAATATACAATACAATATTATCTGCCTTAAGATTTATTATCGACATCTATATTAGTGTTCGTTCCTCATTATTTATTTCGATGGACAGTTTCCGTTTGAAATATAATTATGTAATTTGTAATATTTATGTTAATATAGTTTTAGTTAATAAATATAAAATTTTATAAACGTTGTATTCTACGCGTGATTCTAATT
>JABUQX010071790.1:27500-39627 GCA_015478945.1 Trachelipus rathkii | reverse complement strand
TATTATTATTAACATTATTCTTATTTATACAGTTAATTTTTTATTATTTTTTATTCAATTTGGTATATTATACTGTGCTGTGGCTTGTGATGCCATTTCAACTTCTACCATAAATCCCATTTTCTGCTAGTTACTAATAATTCTTTTCATATTAGGGCTCTTTCGAGATCTTCCATGTAAAATTAGTTTAACACAATCTTTTATATTTATTATGTTTTCATATTTTTTATAAAAAAAAACGCTTATATCTTCCCTATTACTACCTTTACTATACTTACTATACTTTTAGTAACAAAATAGGTACTTTGAATATTAAACATCTCAAAAATGGTATTATAAAAATTTCAAAAATGGATGGAGTCGATTAAAGAATGTCTGGTGGAAGGAAGGTGGCCGTATTGGAACGTGCGCCAGTAATAACCCCGTACCGTCACTATTAAATATATTATATATATATATAATATATATTAAATTATTATATAACTATAATATATAATAATATAATAATATAATATATTATATTATATATTTAATATATATATAATATATTATCATATATTCATATAATATATATATATATAAAAGAAAACGAATACGGGGGGGGCACGCCCCCCCCCCCCCCCGAAAAAAATTTCTGGGTACGCTTTCTTTATATAATATATAATATATAATATAAATATATAATATACTATATAATATAATATATATATATATATAATAATATATAATATATTACTATTATACTATATATATATATATATATATATATATATATAATTATATTATAATATATAATAATAATACATACGTAAACCATCCACATGCATTAATAACTAATTTAGGTCACACATGCCCATCTAACATTAATTAACTACATATAACCCAAAAAACCCGCCAATTTGGCTTCGTCAATATATTATATGATACCCCAACCCATCCATAAACAAATCTAACCCTTCCTTAAATTGTTGCAATCGAGTCACACTCAACAACCCTCTGTGGCAAACCATTTCAAAATTTAACAACACTATTACTGAAAGCATGCTTTTCTTATATCAAGATGGCATGCTTTCTTTTTAATTTTCTTATTTGCCCCCTTGGTCACCTGTCCATTTTCTACTATGAAAAATTATGGTTCTGTATTATAATAGATGTAAATATTTTGTATATTGTATCAGCCCTCCTGAGAAAATCGCCTTCCTACAGGAAACACCTAATCCTTCAGGCCTCTCTCATAAGCTCTTTTACCCTAAAACCAGAAATCTCCTTGTTGCCTACGTTGACTCTCTCTAGCATATCTAAGCTTTCTTTAAATAAGGGGCAAAACTTGTAATACTCTTATACTGGCCTAACATAGCTATTATACAGTTTACTTATTACTTCCTTGCTCTGTAAACAACATTGCGATTTATTTATGCCCAGCATCTTATTAGCTTTTATTTCTAGCTTCCAAACAGGATTATTCATAGGAAAAAGACAATTGATTACAGCTCATTTCTAAAAAATTATACTGAACTTTATAATCACGCCTAAATACTTTTTCTTCGTTCCACCAGACTATATCAGCCTAAATCGCACCATCATTATCGTAGGCCCTAGTTTAAAATTTATCTTGAGTAACCATTAGTTTTTGAAGAACCTTTACCACTTTTACATTAAAATTCATTTTGCCACTTATCTGCCCACCCAAGAATTTATTCAAGATCATTTTGAATCTTTATTCCATCTTCACTATTCCTAACTGGTGGCCACTTTAGTATCATCTGCAAAACTTAGAAAACCTTGCATTTAAGTCGCTGTCTAAATCATTATATATATGAGGAACAATAGTGGCCCCAACACTGAACCCTGTGGGGCACCACTCTTCACTGTTTCCCATGCTGACTTATTGCCATTTAGTTGTACACATGTTTTCTATTTCGCAACCACTCTTTAATCCAACCATGTACCACTCCACCTATACCACATTGCAATTACTTTTTCATCAGCCTTATGTGGGGACCTTATCAAAAGCGTTTACTAAAGTCTAAATATACAATATCAACTGGATCTCTCTGGTCAATGGAGAGTAATGATTTCCATAAATTCTAAAAGGTTGTCTGACCAGAACCTACCCTTTCTGAAACCGGGCTGGGGGATCATACAATACCTTGTTATCTCTAAATATGTTTCTCTATATGACCTTTCAGTAACTTTTCCAGAACCATTACAACCAGAGATGGTTAAGCTAACTGGCATATAATTTCCCAAATCTTCCTTACTACCTATTCTTATAAATAGGCACAACATAATGCCTGTTTTCCAGTCATCTGTACCTCACCAAATGTTACTAGAATCGCTTAAAAGTCCAAATACAGTGCACTTTGCACATGCTGGAACTACCCTTTTCAGAACTTCTACCATATATCCCATCAGGCCCAGCAGCTTTACCTGGATCATACTGGTCTAAACGTTTAATATCTTTTCAAATTCAAATTCTGTAAGTTCGAATTGTTACATGCATTACAGAACTATTTAGTCTCCAAACTAATTATCTACATCTTTCCTCTGTAAACACTGAAGCAAAAATAAGCATTGAAAATGATTGAACCAACTCCTTATCTGAACTCACTAAATTTTCAATCAATTTTAATTGGACCAATTTCCATAATTCTACTTTTAATTTATAAAAGCTAAAAAACTTCTTCGGGGTTCTTATTGCTATTCCTTGCTAAATTAATTTTCATGCCTCTCCTCTTTGGCTTCCTTATTGATGGTTAAGTTCGTTTCCTATTTGTTTCCTAAATTTTCTAAAACCATCTTCCCTAATACTTACCCTTGAATATTTTAAAACATCTACGCTTTTCCTTAATTTTTGTCTCTTATCTCTCTATTCCACCAAACAGGTTTTTTCTTGCACCCTAATGGGTTTATCTTTAAAACATACTGATTGAATATCATTTAAAATTTGCTTAAAAATGTTCCCACATGATCAAACAGTTTTGGTCTTTAAACTTTATCCCAGTCAGTTATACTAAGAATGTCTCGTAATTTGGTAAAATCCCCATTTCGGAAATCTAAGGTCTTTTCCTATTAACTTGCAATTTGGCGCCCAGATATCACATTCATATTAAAGCTAATTAACAACACACTATAATCTAATCCAGCTACACTAAGTACCATAAAATTCTCCTACAAACTCAAAACCTCACCCACACATACTTCATTCGCTTATGTATAATATTAAGTCTAATAGTGCATCCTGTCTTGTGGATAGGAACCATCTGGCTCAAAAAGTTAACATACGTATACAATTTATAAAATACTGAACATAACTTATGGAATCATCGTATCTCAGAACAAAGGAAATCCCAATATATATCGCCAAAGGAAATTAAAATACACCCCATCTATGAACTATACAACTTCTTTCAGTCCTACACTGATGCATGCCTGTCTCAATTTCTATTTACAAATTTCTCAGAGTCTAAATTCTTGACTCTGGCACAGGAGGTCTATAAAATGCCCCATATTCTATATGAATTTGTTGAAATAAGGAAAATCTACCCACAAATACCGATTCAAAATATCATGAATATAGTTTATCAAGTTCAGAGTCATATAATACAGATTTGAATATGCTGTTTAATATAAGCACCACACCCCCAACCCCTTCTTTCCTCTACGCTGTATAAATAACAACTGAAACTCTCCTCTATCACCTATACCTATCCACAATGAACGGAAACAGTCCACCAACCATATAAGTCTATCATATAGCCCGATGCCTCAGTTAATGCAATAATGCAAGATATCTACTTATCAGCATGGATATAACACTAATCAGACTCAAAAATCATTTTATAATTCTCCTAAGCAGTATGAGCACTTTGCTAAGCAAAAAAGCATTTATATATTCGAACATGCTGCATAACTATATTATTGCTTAAATAACACTTATAATTTGAGCCCAAAAATACAACACTAGTATTATTTATTCAGCCAACTATTCAACCAGTTCACCATTGCTCCATCTCAATTCAATATCACAGATATAGCCAATCCACCCCAAAAACTATTACCTAGTTTCTTTGCATAAAACCAAGATCCTACAAACTGGAATAGAACTGAAAAAAGCCCACACCTTAAACGACTCAAGTGAACTCATCTGCTGCAAAAAGATCTTTATTCAGAAGATTTGAGGAGTTTGAAGAAACCTCAATATCTCTTAATTAGTCTGACACCCCTAATATCTATCATATTAACCTAAAGACCTACTCCCCACATATCCTGACTGCACAACTAACCTAGAGTAAAACATCCCAGAAATCATGACAAACCATTAACTCCACTAGACTTCAAGCTTCTAATCAATCTCCACTAATAATCTAGCTCATTAATTCTTCTGACACAATCTCCATGTCCTAATCATCACAATTATGTACCCACATGCAGATTCTCAACAAAATCAAAAATTGTTGAAAACTCAATCTCTCTATCTATCCCTACTCCACCGATATCACTCACTACTGGCACCTGAGATAACAATACTCTCCAAATCAGTTTCTTTTTAATTCCTATACTGAAAAGTCTACTCTAAGGTATCCGTATCATATCATAGGTCTCCAATTAGCAACTACTACTACAGTCTATCCCTTTAAGAAAAAACTCAAACATTAACCCACTTAGCCAACCTCTCTGATCCCTCCCATTCTGGAAGCAATTGAACCTGTTACTGCAGGGCACAGGCTGATTGACTTTCGAGATCCTCATCTTTAAAGAGGATTTTTAGGTTGACTATCTTTTAATGGTAGATTGTTTTTCCCCCTCTTCTTCCTGCCTAGGTGAATCACTATTCCTGTCTTCTACCAACCAGTAATAACAATAACAATGCACGCATCAATTCTTCCCACTAAAAATTAAAAACACTCTAACTAACTTTCTTTCTGATCGCACAATCAGAGTCACTCAAGGTTACCATTCCTCCAGAAAATACAAACTATACAATCGGATGGTCGTCTTCTTACTGAAATTTGTATGAGTTTCTTGTCTACGAAGCACTTCTGACACAAAGTATGCACAAAATCTCCGGCAGAAGAGCAGATGTTTGAACAAGGTTG
Organism: Trachelipus rathkii; assembly: GCA_015478945.1. NCBI lineage: Eukaryota > Metazoa > Arthropoda > Malacostraca > Isopoda > Trachelipodidae > Trachelipus > Trachelipus rathkii. The sequence goes on along the minus strand of JABUQX010071790.1, from coordinate 34,528 downwards.
TTTGCTAGCTTCGTTGATTCCATCTGCATCTTTTTCTGCATAAGCTCCAGATCATCTGATTCACTGTTCTTCTTAGTACGTGAGCTGTATTGTATTTCAGCAAATCTAAAGCCTAAAACAGAAAAGTCTTCAATTTAAGGCTATTCAACACTCACAGCATTTCTTCACATTTTAATACACATTAGATTATAACAGCCAATCCATTGCGTACAAGACCTAAAAAAAAGAACATAAAAACCAAAAATATCTGTAAAACAAGTTAAAGTTTAACCAGCTACATATATCTAACATTAGCCATAGAGAGGATATATACAAAAAATCTAATTAAACTTAAAATTAAATTTTTTTTTCAATTTTTCTTTTCAATATATAATTTCTTTAATTTCTTTTTTAAAACAGGTAGGCCTAACAGTAGTCCAACTTGTACCAATTTCAACTACAGTTTACTAAATATCACTCAACAATCAATCTAACAGTCAGTATCTTCAACCCAGTTTCAATAAAGAATAAGTCTAGGCCCTAGGCTAAGTAGTATAGAAAAAATTATAAAAATAGAGCTTAACTTAGGACTATAGCTTGGTAACTTATAGTTTAATATTACCACCCAAAATTAATATAACAATTGTTAAAGACTATAGCTAAATAAAAACAAAAACAATATTTAATATTCAAATAAACCTGCAACCACACAGTATACAGGAAATCTCTTACACTCTAGCATGTGTAACCTATGAAACAACTGACTAGTCCAAATACTCAAACTAAATTTAAATTAATAACAGAAATAATTACAATAATAAGTACACAAATTTCTAAAATACACAGTTAGATACACACACACTAATTTGTTAACTAAATTCACGGAAAATACACAGATTATAGTAGAAAATGGGAGCAAAAAAATAAACACACCTCACTTGCTGAAAAAAGTTCACTGTCTATCCTATCATTGAATTATTTTTAACCTGGGAAACATCTTTAAATCTGATTTATTCTTATCTGCTGTAGCGAATATTTAACTTTTGGCTCGTAAGGAAGCACTATTCGGGGTGTCACCTTTCCCCCTCTTTTTGACTCTCGTACTTTCTACTCCTCTGATCTTCGGTTATCTTTTGCTTACTTTTTGTTTCAGAACGCAGCTTTCAAAATCTCGACAGAGTTTGACACCAAGCTTTTCATTTCTAAAATTCATCCTTCACGGGAATCTGCTCTTAAGCAGTGCCATTACACGCCATGAGGCCTGGATTTCATTCACATAAATTAATCTACTCGAAAATATGGAATCAACTGCATCTTCTTCTATAAATCAACCTCACTCTGTTTCACTACATACAAACAAGCTAATAAAAACAAATTTCATATTTTGACTCTAGCTGATCAGTTCCTTGCTCACTCTAAATACAAACTGTCGTATTACAACGGAACTACTCCTTACATAGCATAATCTACTACGTCAACTATAATCAACACTCCATACTACTGTCACATTTCTCCTCCTTTAATTAAGTAGAACTCGTGAGACACATCTTTCTATATACGAGGTGCTACCCATAAGTTCGGGGAATTGAACAGCCAGAGATAGATGTGGTGAGCAATATGCTTTGTAAATAGACTCGGGTTCTTTTTGGCAATTGTGTAAGTGTAGGTTTCACTGATCGGACGTTCCTTCAACCGATATAACGAATTTTAACGAGCAAAGAATCTGCATTAAATTTTCTTTCAAACTTACAAAAAAGATTGCTATAGAAATCCATCATATGCTACAGGAAGCCCATGGAGATAATGCCATGAGCAAAAGCAAAACCTATTTATGGTACAAGCTCTTCAAAGACGGACGAACAACTGTCAATGACGATGAGCGTTTCGGACGACCATCAACAAAGACAACACCGGAAACCATAGGAAGATCATAAACGAAATATCCACGATGTTTCTGAGAGAGTAGGAGAGAAATACCGGACTGTTCAGTGCATTTTGTCGTACATTTTGAATATGAGGCACATTTCAGCGTAATTTGTGCTAAGACTACCGAGCAACGAACAGGTCTATCGTGTTTCTGTCTGCAAAGAACCCAAAAAGTCTGAGTTTACTCCAACTTCATCTCCAATATCGTAACTAGTAATAAATCATGGGTTAACTGTTACGATCATGAGACTAAGCAGCGGTCGTCATAGTGGAAGTCTAAAAATTCGTAAATTCCGAAAAAAGTGCGTCCAGTTCGCAGCAATGTCAAGTCCATGTTGATCGTATCTTTCGATATTCACGGGATTTCCACAAGGAATTCTTACCTCCTGGTCAAACCATAGAAGTTAGGCTTTACTGTGCGGTTTTGAAGCGATTGAGTGAGGGCATTCGGAGCAAACGTCCAAACAAGTGGAAGAATAACAGTTGGTTTCTCCACCATAACAAAATATCCGCTCACATAATCACTCGTTGTTCCAAGACTTCCAAAAACATTACAGTGATTCCACACACACATTATTCTCCTGACCTTCCTTGCCACTTGTGACTCTTTTATTCCCTAAAATGAAATTACGAATAAAAGGGCGTCGTTTTAGCACTATTGACTAGATGCAAGCAGAATCGCTGGAGGTATTCAAGGCACTCAAGTAATACTTGAAAACTTCCAGGGATGCATGAAATCAAGGGGAAAAATAGTTATATATTAACAATGTATAGTTAACGCTGAATGGAACATATAAAATGTATAATATTTTTAATAAACATAACTGATCAAGCCCAGGGAGTATGGATGTTAGGGTTGCGGCAACTAACTACACACAAATTTAATTTTAAAACACTACGAAGTTAGTGTAGAGACAATATAAGAAATTTTTATAATAATAGTGAAAATTATATGTATAACGAACTAGTGTCATATACGATAGGTCACGTGTATAAAGAAATAATAATTTCTAATTAATGTATGTGTTTAAGTCGAAAATGCAATAATCGAATGTAGATAAATATATCGAATAATAGATCAATAGATCCATATTGGAACGAGGAGTGGGGTTGAATAGGGCGGGGGTTTTTGAAGACTTACTCTTCATACCCTGATTCTTTAAATCATTAGTCTGATAAATCTTTAATATTTATGTTATAAAAAACAATAGAAAAAAAGAATAGCAAATATTAGTAAAAAAACGAAAAAGATTTTCAAGAAATAAAAAAAAAAAAATTTAAATAAGAAAAGTTCTTATGTAAAAAAAAAAAAAAATGTTTTAGAGAATTAGAATTAAAAAATACTAACATAAACCAAGATATTTTTAAAAAACAAAACGTTTTTAAAGAGAATAAAATAATAAAAATTTTTTAATCTAATAATTGCATTTAAATGAAATTTACAAAATTAAAATAAAGAAAAAAAATAAGCAATCTATAAACTTACTGATAATAGTGAATAACATGATATTTGTAAATAACTTCTCATATTATACTGATTCAATTCTGTAATGCATGTATAGTTTACTTTAACTGCTGTTATAAGTACAGCGGAATTTGATCAATATTAGATATAGCATTTAAAATAAATTCGAGCGAGGAAGGAACATGTTAAAAAGGAATTTTGTCATTCTAGACGATTAAATTCTTAAGTAGTCAGAAGCTAATGAATATGTTAGCTTTATAATAGAATAGTGAAGCAAACTTTGTATACGTTCAATATACTTAACAGTCAAAAGACAATTTAGGAATAAAAATTAAAGGTTAAGGATTATAGTAAATATTTTGATATAGAAAGAATACTATAAAGCGTAGGCTGAACACTTGCCTATGGAAGTTGTGACGTCATAGTGAAAATGTATGAAATAAAAGAAAAAGCGCGTAAAATTATTATGATATGCATATCTAGGATTAAATTTATCTGATTGAATATAAAGTAAATGAAAAATTTTGTTATAGTGACATGTTATATACGAACGATCTGATGATTATACAAGATTATTAGGCATGGTATTGAGGTGACACCATTAAGATCTTTAGGAATACAAATACAAAAAAAAAACAAAAACAACACCAAAAAAAACACACACAAAACAAACAATAAAATAAAATAAAATGAAATAAAAAAACTTAAAGAAACCAACAAACAGAAATTATATGCATAGACATATTAAATTGAATGAATAAAATCAGATATTGTTGCAATTAGCATAAAAGATAAATATATATCGTATCAAGTATGATTATATATAGTTCAGGATTGATAAATTTTTGTTACATGATATTAATACTAATTGTTAGTGTAAAATAAACAGTGGAAATACGGTTAGATATGTTTATAAAAAAAGGGTGGAAAAAATGGATAACGATATATGATAATGCTGCGATAGTCAACAATACATTCGACTGTTGTTAAAAGATAATAGAGTAATTTGGTTAGAAAGTTTGTATAAGTTTATATTTCGTCATAGAGTATGATTTGGAACTTTTCTGACTCTATAATATAGTAATTAACTTATACAAGATATTAGAGGTGATATAGATAAACTGGTTAAGGTTTAATTGAAATTAAGCGAAACCTCTCAATGTATACGTAATAAGCGAATATTTTCTTGGTCATTGCATATTAGGGATAAGATATAGATTAAGTTAAGAAACAAACGACAACAGAAATAAACGATAAATAATCTTTTTTGTATGAAAATGTTAACTATATCATAAGTATAATGTAAAATAGCAAAAAAAAAACAGTGAAAGTTAGAGATTAGTTCGAAAGGGTGGAAAAGATATGGGTTTCGCTTTTGTCATGCAACTCCGTCTGGTCTCTATTTTCTGCCTTGTTCAAGTATGTGTTACTCCCTTGTATATGTTGCACTGTTTATTCGTTACTCTTAAGGGTATGTTAGGTTTGGATGTTCTTCCTTCACGTTATACCTTGCTTGCATAGCTTATGATTCTAACTCGCTCGCTTAGCTCTCTCTGATGTGGCATCTTCTTGTTACGCGTCAAAGATCATCTTCGAGGATTAGTATAAAACCTCAGAAGATATTTCTTATCTCTAACCTCGTTTCTCATCCCAATACTGCCTCATACTCCGCAAATTGACTCGGAAGTAACAGCCCCTCAAGTAGACTCAATATCCCCAATCAGACTCACGCCGGTCTGGGACGGGTAGCGGGTGGTTTGATCTTCTGATAATCGTGATTTCCTCACCCGCTTTTACGAGTTCCATGTACAACAATTGTTTCTTTTACGGTTATATCCAACATACAAAGATCATAAATACTCTCTTTTATCTCACCCACAAAAGGTTTCTCAAACGAAATTACAGTTAACAATTAAAAGTTTACAAAAAAAAAAAAAAAATAAAAAAGTTTTACAAAATCAAATGGTGTACAACTGCTAAGTTTTTTTTATCAAAAAAGTCTCTTATTTCATCAAATTTAAAATAAATAAAGTTTTTAAAGAAAACAATGAAATGTGAAAGGCGACGTTTTTTGTTTTGCTAGTTACTTCACTGTTGTTAAGTTTGGAACTTTGATTAATATTAACGTTTATTCGTGTTTAAAGGTATGTTACTACTTTTCTCGGTGTGTGTTACATCTTGGTTTAACTAATGATATGTTAGTTTGTTAAGGCATAAAACTTTGGTTACGTTGCATACATTTGTTTGAATTCAGTATGATAATTAGGTCGGTGATGATAAATACTTACAGTGTTATGAAATAGTAATGACTCATTTGAGATTGCTTTGAAAGAAGTGTGAATAAGGTACGGTTTGTTATGTAAAGTTAAGTTACGTTAAGTTGTTAAGTATTTCCGACTATGTTAATGATGGACCGTGTAGGGATTATACACAGATGTGTTAGGATTGTGATGTCTTATGTTCGTAGTTCATATGATCCTATGTTTGCTTTATTATATGAAATCTTCTGTTACGTTTAAGGCATATATAGTTGAGTTACTTTAGACTAAAATACAACTGTCAAGGTTGTGATTAATTGTTTGTTAATGTTACTATGTTATATCGGTAATAACATAAAGTGCATGTTAGAAAAATGTAAAGTAGGTTCGTCTGCGCTCAATGTTTAGTTAACTTTTATCATGTTGTTAAGTAACCAATGGAAGTTTTTGTTAATCTGCTTACTGTTTGATTCTGTTTAGTGTGTTAGGTTTGTGAATGTAACGTTATATTCGTAGTTCGGATGATGGATGCTATTCTTGCTTTATTGATGTGAAACCTTCTACGTTGAGCACATAATTTCCTCTGATCAGCTATGCATATTCCAGAACAAGTCTATGAGAAATTTTCGTTAAATATTAACTATGTTAAGAATAAACTGAGTGATATTTGTTAAAATGAAGTAGGTGCCGAACAATCAGTTTCAGGTGAATCTAACTGTTCTGTTCAAGTATTGATCCTGTGTACTGTTAGCACACAAGATATATTCATGGCTATCTAGTGTGAGAATTAAGAACAAGCGTTTACTCGATAAAATTTGTTAAACTATTCCACTATCGTCACATGATATATAAGTATATCCAGGATTCTGGTTTAGGGATGGGGGAGGGATGGTTGGTTTGATTTACTACTGATTTACAGGTTATAGGTATGTAAAAACCCAAATTTCTCAAGTTATAAATATGAAAAACGTAAATTTTAGTAAAAACAAAACTGTTTAAAGAAAAGCTTTTTTGAAGTTTGTGTATGTTTTACAGAATATAGAACATGAATAACTAGATCATAGATGGGGAGGGGAGGCATGAGAGAGACAGGGGTTCAAATAGCTATAAGATGGTAGAGAAGGTCGGAGAGTATGGTGAGGACTGGGAATGAGGCAGGAGCGGCTTCAAGAGGCTCAAGAGGCTCTAGAGGCTTTTGAGGGTGTTAATATTTATATGAAACATGGAGTCTCTCTTTGAAAATTAAAAGAATAAAAAAATAGTTAAATAATTTATTAAATAATTTATTTTAGTTTTTTGAATTACAAATCTAAAGATTTTATTATTATTTGTTTAATTGTAAATTAAAGCTATTTTAAAATTTTAATTAAAATGATTGTTTAAATTTTGTGTAAAAAAAA
>JABUQX010071790.1:15000-22500 GCA_015478945.1 Trachelipus rathkii | reverse complement strand
TTCCTATTTATTTCTACTTTTCATTATGGATCTTTTCAACTGCACAATTACAAAACTCTATCTCGTATGCGGGATGACTCGACCTTCTTCTTCAACTCATGTTCAATTCGTTGCTCCCTCTTTTTTTTTTTAGAGTTGCCTCTCCTCTTAATCTTTCCTATTCTATTCTTGCTGATTTGGATAGAATTTCCGGGTTGGCAGTCTTAACCTTGTGAAGTTCAATTCTTTAAAAACCAAGCTACTACAAATCTCCTTCTCCTACAAACCTTCTAATTTTCCTATCTCTTTCAATGGCTCTCTCGTCTCTCCTGTTGACAATATAACCATTCTTGGCCTCAACATAAGCAAAACAAATATGTCTTGCAAACCTTACACCATAATGGCTTCTAGGGTGTCCTATAATAAGCTGAGGGTTTGGCTTAGATTGTATGATCTTTTCCTCCTTTCAGCTACTTCAACTATACAAGGGTATCATTCTCCCGTATATGAATTACTGCTCTCATATCTGGGGGTGGGAAGCTCTTGTTTCACCCGGCTTTTTGAGAGGGTTGAGTCAGAGGCCAAAAATCTTATAAACTGTACATTCCAATTCACATAACACTCTATCTTTACGACTCGATGATGCAGCTTTGTCTCTTTTCTATAGAAGCCACAGAGGCAAGTTCTCAAAGAAGCTGATCATTCGCGTATACAACCATTGCGACGCACTCATAACACAAGGTGTGCACTGTGCAGTATCTTCACACAAGTTTTTTCGTAAGCAATGATAACTCCAGGATTGTCCGCTTTGGTGCTTCATTCTTTCAAGCTACTTCTGTTCTGTGGAATTCTCTTCTATCTTCTGTGTTTCGTGCTTAATTTAGTCTCTCATTCACTTTAAGGCCTACGTCTTTGTTTATCTGTGAAGATTGCGTTACCTGATGAAACTTTCAATGTTCTAATACCCCTTCTTGAATAGAGCTCTGTCGCAAGCTGTGGTGAAAACTTTATATATATATATATATATATATATATATTATATATATATATATATATATATATATATTATTATATATCATATTATATTATATTATATAAGAGAGAAGAGAGAGAGAGGAGAAAGGAGAGAGAGAAGTAGAGAGAGAGAGAGATGGAGAGAGAGAGAGAGGAGAGAAGGAGAGACGAGAGAGGGCAGAGAGAGAGAACGAGAGAGAGCGAGAGAGAGAGAGCACGGAGTAGTGAAAAAGTTACTGGCAGTCGCCATGTATATATATATTATATATATATATATAATATATTAATACTATATAATATATATATTATATTATATTATTATATATATATATTTTATATATATTATATATATATATATATAGAATTATATATATATTATATATATATATTATTATATAGTATATATATATATTATACTATATATATATATATTTCATATATATATATCATATAGTATATATATTATATATATATATATATATATATTATATATTATATATATAATATTTATATATATATTTATATATATTATTATATATATTATATATATATACCTATATATATCATTATATATTATTATATTATATATAGTATATAATATATATTATATATTATAATATATATATTATATATATATATATATATATTATGATTATATATATATATAGTATCATATTATTATAATAATAATATATATAATTAATAATAATACTATAAAATAATAATAATAATATAATAATAATAATAATAATATATATATATAATAAATAAATAATAATAATAAAATAATTCATCAATCTCAAAGGTTTTTTTGGACTGTATTTTGGGGGTTAGACATATTCGGAAATCCTTGATGTTCATATTATTGAAACGTAAAACACTTAATGAAGAAACCTAACACACAAACTTGAACAGAGCTGCGAAAGCTACTGATACAACATTCGAAACGTCTTTTTATACTAGCTTTCTGTTCCGAAACAGAGTATAGCTTTTAGACCTATCAAAAATGGTTTCCTTTGAAGAGGGATTAGGAGGGGGGAAGGTCGTAAAGGGGCTTCTCATTTCAGTTTATAAAATGGTTTTTTTAAAATTTCTTAATTAATCATTTTTATGCTGTGGTAGCAAAACCTTTTTAACCTTTTTTGTTTTGTGGTTATCTTCAAACAATAAAAATGGGAAGAAAAAGAAAATATTTTTTAATTATATATAACTTTCCCTTTTACTTATTTCGGCTAATGAGAGGGATTGGACTGAGCACACGTAACTTCAAGTTCATAATTTAAAGATTTAATAAAAATATATTTAATATAATTTAATAGACATAAAATTTTTCATTTTCCAATAAATTAGGCATTTTCGTGTAAATATATATATATATCATATTTGTATTATATAGTATATATTTATATTATTATATTATATATATATATATATATATATATATATATATATATATATATATAATATATTTTATATTTTATATTTATATATATTATATATATATATATATATATATATATATATATATTATATATATTTATATATATATATATATATATATATATATATTTATTTCTATATTATTTTATTATATATATATTATTATTGATATATATTTATATATATATATAATTATATATATATATATATAATAATAATATATATATATATATATTATATATATATATATATATATATATATATATATATATATATATATATATATATATATATATATAATATTTATTTTTTTTTATTTATATATGATATAATATATACATGGGACTGCTGTTATGGGGCAAGTTAGGGCCTATGGGCCAACCCAGATTTTGAACCTACAAAATTTTACGATGATTTTTTTTAAAGATACCGTTAAGGTGATATATAATATATATATATATATATATATATTACTATTATATATATATTATATATTTATATATATATATATATATTTTATACTAATATATATATATATTATATATATATATATATATGAAAAGTCTATTTTTTTTATCTTGAGATACTTTGTGGCTGGAAATGTAGAGGAGGGCCATGCCTACCCTGGCCCCCCCATCTACAATTGTAATGTCGCTCATGTATACCCCCATTCATGCATTCGTTGTTGCCCTTATCCGAGAATCGTAACACGTTTGAAAATAATTATGAATTCTATGTATCTTTTTTTAAACGAGGTATTAAGACTTTAGAGGCATAATAGTTTTTTATTTGCATTATATCGTAATAGGAATTCTACGATAAGATACTGAGAACTGTTGATGGGAAGAAAATTTGCAAATAGACGTGGGGAGCGAGGTAACTGCTTGTGTGCTTGAGAAGCCGAACGAAGTAGCAGGGGTGGTTAAAAATATTATTATTATTATCTTACAAAGTAATACTGAAATATGGATGTTTATAATTAAAAGACCTAGGATTGATAGCAGTAATTCACTTGTGATTGAACAAACTACGAACTCAGTTCTGGTTCTATGATAATTCAAGTGGTATTGAGGCCAATCCTGTCAATGATACTAAATTTAGTAGTGTTGCTACGTGGTAGTGTTGCCGAGCACCGGTTTTGCGCACCGCACCGCTCCGCACCGGGAGGTCGCGCACCAGCACCGCACCGCACCACCCGTCATCTTACCGCACCGCACCACACCGCACCGTCTCTTTTGCAATGCGCACCGCACCGCACCGCACCGAGAGCGAACCACAGCGCACCGCACCGCACCAAAATTTGCGCACCACGCACCGCACCGCACCGTATATATATTATATATATATAATATATATATATATATATATATATATATATATATATATAATATATATATATATATATATTATATAATAAATATATATAATATATTATATATATATATTATACAGAGGTGGGCACGTTATTCAAAAAAGTAGTTCCGTTATCGTGTTACTCCGTACTAGGAAAAGAGTTCCGTTATCTTTAAGGAATTATTATTCGTTATTCGCTTTGAAGAAAAGTAATAAGTGCCGTTACTCCATACTCCCCTTACTTTTAGCTTTTTGACTATGACATTTAATTACTGTTATCTTATGTAATTTATTGGTTTGGCATATTTAAATTTTCAACACATTATTATGATTACTTTAAAAACATTATACCCCTCATATAAGACCCTAGGCGTACTTCAAGACTTAGGTCCCTTTACATCCACCAACGATTTAATTGCACCAGCCACCTTCCTGTCATTCACAACTTCCTGCTACATTGCATCCCGTTACCTTTTCATTCCAACTATATACTAAATATTTAAACTCAGACACTTGTTCCAGCTGCTCACAATCTAACATAATTTCACACCGAGGACTGTCCTCAATCACAACCATAACTTTACTCTTATCTACGTCTACATTCAAATATCTCCTTTTACACACCCTGCCAAATCTCTCTACCAATCCTCTCAAACTCTCTCAGATTCGCCACACAAAACCAAATCATCCGCATATAATAGGTAGGGCACCCTTCACTCTTTTCCATTCTCCACATTCTAACACCACCCCTGCCACCCCACCTCTAATTCTTTCATAACCCCATCCATATGCAAATTGAATAACCATGAAGACATAACACATCCCTGCCTCACTCCGCTATTAATATTAAAACAATCACTTTCAACTCCATTTATTCTTACATACGCTTCACTATCGTCATACATACCTTTGATTCCATTCAGAAGCTTACCACCAACACAATATATCAATAACACCTGCCATAGAGCTTTCCTATTAATCATATCATACACCTGTTTGAAAATCCAAAAAACCTAAATACAATTTATTCTTCTTCTCCCTTATTTTTTCAATCATTGTTTCAATGTAAAGATTTGATCCACACATCCTCTACCACTTCTAAACGCACCTTGTTCTTCACAATCAGTCCTTCAGTCACTCGACGCATTCTTTCGACCAAAATACCAGTATATATGTCTTCCCTACTACACTTAATAAACTAATTCCACTATAATTCCTACAGTTACCCTTATCTCCCTTGCCCTTATGTAAGTGTACTATTACTGCTCTCATCCAATCCCTCGGAACAATACCCTCCATAAACGCTTTGCTACACAACTTCCAAATCCAATCAATCACAATCTCGCCTCCATTCTTGATCATTTCACCGGTAATTTCATATATACCTGCAGATTTACCATTCTTCAACTTTCTCCCTCCTACCATTACCTCCTCCTTACTAATGACTTTATCCCCAAACCTATTCCTTATTGCCCCATCAAACCCACACACATTCACAATCACCTCTTCATTACTGCCAATGTAATGCAGACTTTCGAAGTGTTCCCACCACACTCTAGTTACATTCATTTCATCAATTACGAAAGCACCATCCCTATTCATTATTCTATGCAGATTCCCCTTATATATATATATATATATATATATATATATATATACTATATATATTTTGTATATATATATATATATATATATATATATATATATATATATATATTTATATTATTAAAGGATTTTTTGTCTCGACCGGGTGGGTCAATTGGCTATCAACCATTCAAAAGAAAGTTCGAACAAAATGTAACGGACTAAAAAATAACGGAGGAAAAAATAACAACTTATTCGGAGCGTTACATGAAAGAAAAAGTAACTAGTCCGTTACTCCGTTACTCAAAAAAACTAGTTCCGTTAGTAACGGATCGGATCAGTGCCCACCTCTGTATTATATATATATATATATATATATATATAATATATATTATATATATATATATATATATTATATTATATATATTATATATATTATATTATATATATATATATATATATATATATATATATATATATATATATATATATATATATATTATATATATATGGGAGGGAGTAACGCTCCCGAAAAAGAGATGAGATTACCCACATTGGCATTATATGTACGGGAGTCTTAGAATCATCCATGGCCACTTCCAGTGCCCAATTGTCGTCCCTTTTTGTGCTGCATATCCACATTTTTCTTACATTGGAGCAAGCTCTTAATTATCACACACAATAAAATAAAATACAATTACAGACAACACTTACCTTTAAAAAGAAAATTAAAATAAATGTTGAAAAAATTGGCAGCACGCGATTTAGTCTCGGATAAACCCTGTTAAGGGTGGCTTCCTATATATAAACCCCTTATCTACCCTTACTCTCATCACCAGTTTAAAGGCTATTGACAGCCTCCGGTGGATGAAGTTGGTTGGCCGTCACGGAATTGCATGCCTGTTTTGATGTACGGTCTCATTTCTTCATAAATTTCGTGTAACTTCTCGGTTTAAATCTAATTTTAATTTGATTGTTATTTACCTCTTCTTCTCTAAATCATATCTCTTATTCCTAACCGAAACTTAGGTTTTTGAGCGTTTTGACTTCAAACTCTACTCTGTTGCTCAATTTTCAGCCAAAGGCAGTTGTGTCAATGTTTACAATTCTGTTGTTTGTTCCCGTGTCTTTTATTCTGTTAAACCGAACTTAGGTGTTCGAGCTTTCTGACTTAAAACTCTACTGTGTTGACTTCTACTATCTCTTACTTCAATTTTCAGCCAAAGGCCGTTGTTGTGCCAATGTGTGCAAAGATGTTTGTTCCCGTGTCATTGATTTGGAGTTTTCCAAATATTCTAGCTAATGGCTCAAGCTAGCCTGTCAATCTACCACTAATTTCACTGTTCTGTATATCTGTCTCCTAACTCAACTGACTATCCTAAATCGCGATCTTATCTATCCGTCTAATAATTAGAATCACATTCTCTCTCTTCACATTTCTCCGTAAGATCATCATTCTTGGTGATCATATCTCACTCCTCATTGCTTCTCATAATCTCAAACAATATCTCTTACCACTTTCAACATAATGACCTCGATGGAGTTAGCGCAGCTCCCTACCACGATCTCTGATCATTCTTTGAGATGAAATCCAACATTTTCTAGACTTCCTATCTCTATCCTTCTTATTCTGGAAATTCTTCCTTCCTCGTCTCGATCACTCTCATTATCTCTCTGCCAAGTCTTTCAGGAAAGACCCCACCTACTGCGAGAAAACGTTTTGGCACTTCGATGCTGCAAATAGTACGACAGCTTCTTTGATTTCCCATGGAATGACTACAGCTTCCGTGGAAAGGCGTCCCTTGGAGGTGTGCAAAGTGCGAGCGAATTCTCTTGGCATGGAGTCGTTGCAACCCTATGATCTTTACCTTCAACTAAATCTAGATAACCTTGGTTTAACTCTGCTTGTTCTAGCTATTAGTCAAAGCAACGCTGCTTTCTGGATTTTCCTTCCTCTTCAAACTCCAGAACCTTTGCAATTTATATTTATCTTGAAATAGCTGTCAAAATTTATTCTCCATGGTACCTAAAAAAAATTCTTTTCGCAGTACTATATTGCAATAATCTTACTGGTTCCTTTTCCTCACGTCCTTTCTGACAGTTTGCAAAAAAATATTACATCTGACATTT
>JABUQX010071790.1:7500-10000 GCA_015478945.1 Trachelipus rathkii | reverse complement strand
AAACATAAATGATCCTACACCGTTAGTTTTCTTGCTTCAAAAAAAAAAAAATCTTTTGTAAACCAGCATTTCATACTCTTATTTACTCTGATGAATCTGTAGCTAATACACCTACTGAAGGGGCATATATATATATATATAATATATATATATATATATATATATATTATAATAATATATATATATATATATATATATATATATATATATATATAATTATTATATATATATATATATATTTTACATGTACTACCCCTCACGAGCAGGGCCCGTTTCAAAGAAAAAATTGAAAGAAAAATTAAACAAAAGAAAAAAAAATTAAAAATAAATGGGAAAGTAAACCCACCCTGTCCCTTGCCTAACCCAATTCCCTCAGGTGGGCGAAGACGCGGGACTTAAAATAGATGAAGATTGAAAAATTGCAGGGAAAATAGGAAAGAAGGCAAGGGAGTTCCACAAAAAGATGTGGCTGGACAAGGAGGAGGTACCACAACGAGTGATCCTTGAGTCTCCAATATCCCACAATTTTCATTGATAGAACAATTCACCTCTGGTTGTTGACGAGGCGACGCAGGGTGAGGAAAGTGCGAATGTCAATTCTCTCGAGCACCTGCCGTTGTAATAATCTATAGAAAAGAGATAGGGGCACCAACGCCACGAAGCAGAGAAAGAGGGTCAAGGGGGTCAGAAAGTATGGGGACAGTTTAAAAGCCTCTTAGCCTTAGCTTCAATATCCAAAAGGAGATGGTGGAACCGGATCCACCCCAAATGTGGGAACGGTATTCCATACAGGGACGAATAAGACCTTTATATAGCTGGAGATCTGAGCAGAAGAAAAAAAAATTCACGCATCTGAACAGAATTCCAGCTTTTTTGAGGCCATTTTAGCACCGATGTGATGTGAGGCTCCAAGACAATTCACTAATTATGTTTAGTCCAAGAATGTTTATGTTGTTTTCGGGGTTAGACATTAGAGCCGTCAAAGGGATAGGAAAGTTGGGAGGTGTTTTAGAGAGGGAGATAAGAAGAAGTTGAGTTTCAAAGGAGTTGAATCAAAGGATTACGGTTACCCCACCTGCAGAAATCCCGACCAATATCGCAAGAATTGAATCAGAAAGCTGTAGACGAGAGGGAACTCTAGAACAACGAGGGAGCACAATTGAAATGAGTGGAGAATGGAGAGTTGAGTTATCGGCATAAGATGAACAGAGTTAGAAGGCAGCTAAAAAGATCGTTTGATGGAAAAGTAGAAATAAAGTTGGAGATAAAAACAGAAACCCTGAGGAACACCACAATTAATAGGAAAGGAGGAAGAAGGTTGCTCCATCAACAAGGGCTGAAATGGAACGATCTGAAAGAATAGGACAAGAGTAAGCAAAGCGAAGGAAGAAATCCAAAGGAAGGTAGCGGTAGAGAGTAGCGACTCATTGCCGATAACCTGTGGAAAAGTTTAGATATGTCAAGCACGCTACCACACAAAGACTCCCCACGGTCCTTAAGGGCAGAAGACCATAGATCAGTGATCTCGAACGTCAAAAGCCATACTGACGATCTGAAAGAAGGGAATAAGATTTAGATGATCGAGGCAATGAGAGTTAAGGAGAGTTTCAAAGATTTTAGATAGAATACAAGTTAAGGCAATAGGTCGATAGTTAGATGGATCAGAGCGGCTACCTGTTTTTGGGATTGGCTGAATAAAAGCGCTCTTCCAGCATTGAGGAAAAGTATTATTATTAAGACATAGAGCGTAGAGTTGGACGGGGACAGCGCCAGGTCAGAAGCACACTCCCTCAAAACACGAGGCGGAATGCCATCTGGGCCACTGACTTCCGGACGTTCATAGATCTCAGTATCTCAGTACCCGATCCATAGTAATGACAGGTAGAGACATTGGACACCTGAGTGGGGATGAAACAGGGAGAGGGGAGCCGATCGTCCAGGGTGGAATTAGATGAAAAAAGAAGACCAAAGAGATTTAGCTTTTTCCGAAGGCAGTTAGCAACAGACTATCAGAACAATAAGAGTGGGGAAAGCAGATGTTACAGAATTATTGAAGCATGTTTTGGGCAAGAGGGACCAGAAATTTTTATCAGAGAAGAATTCAAGAAGGGCAGCAGCACACTTCCTTTTAGTGTAAGAACGCTTGGCCAGTCGAACAATATCCCTCACCAATTCCGGCAGAGCCGAAAATAGTTAGAAGAATTTAGGAGAACGAGATCTTCCAAGCCCTATACGCAATGTCACGCTCCTGGATGGCAAGAGAACAAGAGCCATCGAATCATGGATTATGAGGAAGAAATGATTCAGTTGAAGATGAAATGAACCTGTTCATCCCATCCGTGATAACGCCGCCTACTTTTTCAGCAGAAGCAGAAGCGTTCTCCGGAACAAAACATGATTCATTCCAGCGATAGTTTGCAAAAAAAGCGACGCAATGCATCCCAATTAGCCCGATTAAAGTGTCAGAAAGTTCGCTTATATATATATATATATCCAAAAT
>JABUQX010071789.1:7500-18810 GCA_015478945.1 Trachelipus rathkii | reverse complement strand
TCTCTCTCTATATCTCTCTCTACTCTATCATCTATCTTCTACTTTATCTTCATCTTATTCATTATTTATTATATATATCTAATATATTCATATATTTAATATTCATATTATTCATATTAATATCTATATATCTTATCTATACGTGAATCTATATATATATATAATATCTATAATATATAATATCTATTCAATTAGTTATGTCACATCGGTATCTTATTTTTTTAATCTTTATTTGTGTTCTCTATTCTCCTACCATCTTTGACTCAAGGTAAGCACGACAGCGCGTTTCATCACCGGGCAAGAGGTTTGGTCCTTCTGTGCTGTCACCTGGCCGAATGTTTTTTGTACTTTATCTTTCCTTCCTGGAACATTATTATTTTTTTAAAGGGAAAAAAAAGTCCTTTCTGAATGTGCAATAAATAATAAATCTGAATGTTATAAATATGAAACTTGGAGGCATCATACCAATTTTCCGTGTAATTTCTCTTTTTTTTTAAACTTAAATTTGATATTTAATATAATAAATAATATATATATATATAATTGATGAATCCGGAGAAGAACAATTTTAGTTAAATTTAATGATTATTTTTTTTTTATTTCCTACCAATTGATACTATGTGATTTTTTTTTCAATTTTTTTAATTCTTTTATTTGCTAGTATTTATTTATACCTATTGTGTTTGGTATTTCACAAAATAAAATAAAATTGCTTAAAATTAATTGCTTTATTTGCGTAATATTTTTTTTTTATATTATTTATTTTCAAGACATATGTAAGCTGGGGCTAATTTACTCTAATATATATATTATATATATATATAAGTATATATATTATATATATATTAATATATATATATTATATATATATATATTATATATATATATAATATTATAATTAATTATTATTAATATATATATATTATATATAATATATATGTATAGTAAAATATATATATATATATAATGTTTAATTAATTATATTTAATTAATTATAAATTAAACTATAATGAGCATAAAAGCAATTTACCTCCATCAGCTACTGTCAATCGCTAATTTATAGTAGATATTTATTGTGAGTTTCTATGATTTATAAAGAGCTGCATCTAAGTGCTACTTAAGTGTAATATTTCTGAATATTTTTTAAGTTTTACATTTCATGGTACTACTTCATAATGATGAAAAAGAGCATCATAGAACGTATATTAGACAGATTTAAAACAAATTTCGCCCACGTGCCTGGCGGTTTGCCACATACATTTACGCAAAGCTTTATTACACTATGGATGAGAATTGAGTTTAGTCCCTCCGTCAAAACAAATTTTGTGACATCAATCGTCAAAGTTTTTAAATAATTTGAATTGTCTTAAAATATTTATTATTTTAATAGATTAAAATAAATATTAAAATGAATTAGAATTAAATAAACGCTTTTTTTTTTCTTTTTAATTAATTTAAAAACAATTAGAATTTTTTGCGCTTCTGATAATCTTATAATGTTATAATCCTATTATAAAAGATAGATATATAGATATTATATTTAAGATTTAAATTAAATATATATATATATTAATTGTGATTGTTAAGTGCGATCGTCCATGACCACAATTGTATTGTTTAAACTACCAAACATGTACTGATAAAGATTCATTATTTTAGGTTATCCATCCATCCATCCATCTATCCATATATATTAGCAGTGGCATGCGGTTCCCAATTTAGACGTAATACCATACTACCATACTTGGATGAATCTCTCTTCAAATTTAACCATGTCTATGATGTCAGATTTATAAAAGGGATAAGAAAGAGAGAATAAAATCTGTTTCATTTTCATCAGCTGGATCCTCCATTTTGATTACCCGCTTGAGCTCCTGAAGCGCTTTTCAGGGTACAATCGAAAACCATATGACAGTCGCCATTCTCGTCAGCTTCGTGGCATTCTGGACACCCTCCACCGTGGACTGAAATGAATAGCAGATAATAAATAACAATACAATTATTTAAACTTTAATAATAGAAATTGCAAAAAGATATAACAATGTAATTTAAATCACTTTCAATATAACCCATATCTCATAATCTGAAAGCTTCACCATTTCATAACTCGTTACATTTAGTTTTATTAATTTTGATAATAATTTAATGAAATTTTAAGAATCGGTACCGTGTGATTTGTGGAAATAAATTAATATTATTTGATACTAAAATTTAATATATCATTAATAATGAATTTTGGTTTTTAAAATTAAAGATGCGACGTCAAATGAAACAAACTGATAGAATTTCAATATGAATTATTTTATTCATTAATCACTGAATTGAAAATACATAGTCTACAGCAATACTTACATATATTCTGACTTCTGTTGAGTTGAGAGTGATTCGGATACATGAACGAAATCAAAGGATGCTTGCAGATTGCTACCCGATGAGGATTATTAGCAAGTTGCAATTAAAGAGAACACAGCAAAAATTTGTCAAGCGTTTCATGGTGCGCTTGAAGTCATTATTTATGTGAAATTATTTATTTACTTATTTAGCGTCCAGTTTATGTAGTTCAATTCATATGAAAGAATTTAAAAGAATGGCAAAATAATATTATTCAACAGTTTCGTTTATGTTTAAGTACGTCAGCATGTTATCGGCCTCTCATGTTATATTCCTCTGTTGAACATAAACAATAGGTATTTTATTTAAAAGGATGATATGATTATTAGTTGTTGATGTGAGTTTATTTTTTGCTTTTATCTCGTTATTGTTCTAAATTTTAAAAATGGTGCATATGTTTTTAGTTAAATAGTAATCAATTTCAAGGAGGTTTCTTTTTTTTTTTTTTTTTTTGTATGACATCTGGTATAATTTGATGATAGCTTTTATGTTGTTCATACTGTTATTTTTATAAGATAAAAGAGAGAGTCATACAAAGGACAACCTGAACCTTACAGTAATTGTGCTGAAGGGATAGTATGAGTAGGAAATATATATATATAATATAATATTATTTATATATCTCGTTAAACATTTTAAAGTTATATAGGTTAAACACATTATAGAAGATTTTCTAACATTTTTAAGATTATATGGAAGGAATTAGTTTTTTTATATATATAATTTTTGTGAGTCCGCCTTTGTTGGGTCACATCCCATGTCAATATCCCGGGAGTAGATCATTTATAGGGTTAGGTTTAGTTTTTAGGTGCTGCATTATAATTGATTTTACTCTGTTGTATACTTAACAAAACATATATATAACCTGAACTACTAGGGTCCTAAACTAAGATCCTATCCATCTATATAGATAGTCGTAATATTTATGGAGATGATTCCTTAATTCAGATTTTTTTTGAGAAGGATGGATTAACGAACTGTTTTATGTTACAATATATAATTATGATTTAGGGTTTATATAGAATTATTATTTAAATATTAATAATATATGATATATCTTTAAATATTTTAAAATTTTTTAGTCATAGTAAATAGGCTGGTTTATGTAAATAATGCTGATCTTAAATTTTGGTAGAATCATATATTGGAAGAAGCAAAATAAAGCACGGATATCACTATAAATTAAAGGCTAATAGATATATGGGGAACTGAGGAAGAATATCACTAATTGTTTAACGCTTGTTAATGCAATATTTTAATATCAATAATTAATATATTAAAAGTATTTAAAAAAAAATTAAAATTTAAAATAAATATTTAAGTTGGTAAAAATATTATGCAGATTTAGCCTTGTGCAGCAATGCTTTATAATTATTCATATTAGATCCAACTCTTTTTTTTTTTCTTATTTAGAATATAAGAATTTTCACTTTATGTAAATCCTTTGAATAAATATATTTTACATTTGCAAATAAAACTAGTTTATTAGCCTAGTATATAAAGGTTTATAAAAACATATCTCTCTGAAAAGACACGATTCTGGTGCACATAAGTTCTTTAATATAGATTTAAGCAAAGGAAACTCTTCTTCTCCTCCTCCTTTCTGATATAACATAGGATTTCCTTTTCTAACGCAGGATGATTTAAATTAGGCCTATATAGCTCTAACTCCCAAAATATTGATCTCTTCTATTTCCTCTTCCCAGTAATGAAACTATCTTCTGGTATCAAAAAATATTGATTCCTTTATTATTCTTGAAAAAAGTACATAAATCATCTTTCATTCTCTTAAATAATTATTTTGTGAGAGAGCATGAAACCACTCAACAATCCTCACTACTGGCTGTGATATATTTCTTGACAATGTATAATTTTCAACTGCTCTTTTAACACCTCTTTTCATTAAATCCAAAACTGTTTGCGTTATCGATTTCATTAAGTAAAAAATGTATTTGAAGTGACATTCCAACTGTTGTTAAAACAAACATATGATTTATTTTAAATATATATTCAAATTTTTCTTAAAAAAAAACAAAAAAAACTCTTAACAGAAACATATTACTCTCTTATAAATACTTAAACTTAACTATTTGTCACAACAAACACCAACCCTGTTAATCCCTGATGCATCAGTAATCACTCATGTACCACTAATAATAATATATATATATTTATATATATATATAATATATATATATAATATATATATATATATATATATATATATATATATATATATTTATATATAATATATATTATTATATATATATATAATATATAATATATATATATATAATAATATATATATATATATATAGATAAGATAACTGCTCATCCTACACCACACAGTGTTCTGTAAAGTCATGGTGCACTTTTGAACGGTCACAGGAAAGCAACAAAAGATAGAAATGTGAAATCTTCACCAAATAAAAGGGAAATCCTACGAGTTTGTTTCATACCTATTCAATGCAGTTCAATGTGGCTTCCATGTGTTGCCCTACACACATCTAAACGATAATCAAGTTCTTCCCACACACGGTTAAGGATGTCTGGTGTAACAGAGTGAATAACGGCTGTGATTCTCTGTTTTAAATGATTAATGTCATTGATACGTTCACTGTAGACATACTTACCGATGGCCTACCAGAACGGGGTTTGTCCAATACACTGCCGATCTCCTTCAACTGCTTATCCCACCGAGTAATGTTATTCCTATGTGGTGGCGCTTCGTTGTACACGCGACGATATTCACGTTGCACTTTGCTCACGGATTCGAATTTAGCAAGCCACAGGACACACTGAACTTTCCTCTGTAACGTCCACATCGCTACTGGTCTGAGCTTGGAATGATCCGCTGCCGCGCAGTTCATGGTGCTGCGTCATCACCTGCGTCATCAAACTTGGAGAGTTTCCCTTTTATTTGGTGAAGATTTCACATTTCTATCTTTTGTTGCTTTCCTGTGACCATTAAAAGTGCAATATGACTTTACATGACACCACTGTATAGTTATAATATTATACCTATAATATAATATATATATATATACTAATATATATAAAATATATATAATATAGCTATATATATTTTTTTTTTATATAATATAATATATATATATACTATATATATATATATATAAATATATATATATATAATAATATACACTATGTAAAATTTCACTTTTATCACAATGCTAAAGAATTTCTTCATAGTGTTATCTGAAAATGGAAACACGACTTTCTTGAACAGGAAATGGAAATCCTTTGCCTCCAAGTTCTGCTTTTAATTCTTTTATAGTTTTTTCTCAGCCTTTTCGCTCAAATTTAAGAAACCTGCATAAATCGTCTTCTTGTCTTTCTTTTGCTTTTGATAGAATTTGATAGAAAAAAAAAAAATAAAAAAACAAGAATGAATTTAAAAAAAAAAAAAAAAAAGTTCACAATACTCATATAATAGTAAATAAAATAAGGAAACACTAAAATTAATTAAACCATTAATTCCCATTTATATATACAAGACAAGACCCCATAAATATAATTCAACAAGAAAAAAATTAGAATAATATACGCGTACGGATTAAAAAAAATTTAATGATACAACACAAAAAATTAAAAAAAACTAAAATAAAAAAGTTATGAAATTTTAGACAGTGGAAAAACATTTAAATTTCAACAAAGTATAAGCTTAGAGCTTGAAATTCCTCAAACATTATTAAAGAAAAAAAAAAAAAAAAAAACGTTTAAATCTATAATTGTGGAAAAGATATTAAAAAATAAACTCACCACATGAATTGAACTCTTTCATCATCTTCTTTCTTGATGTAGTGAACACCAAATTTTTACAATATTTGTTCATTATTTTATAATCAACATCCATATACTTTCTGTTCTTTTGGTTTATTTTCAAAACTTATAAAATTTAAAATCAATTTTAAAAATTATGGCTATTAACAGATAAAGAAATTTATGCCTATGATAATTGCAATTAGATTTAATAGATCTCTTAGTTCAACTTGCAAATAAGTCTTTTACCAAACATGAAAGCATACACAAAAGAAATATATAATTCAAAAATTCTAAATGTGTACACTGCACCTGTTTCCTTGTTTCCTATTGATTTCCTTCGTCAGCATTTTTTCTGCATCTCTTCTTGCACAAAAAAAATTTTTTTTTTTATTTGTGCTCAGCTTTTTTTACTTCTAATTTCATTGAAGTTTTCACTTTTTTATAACAATGTTGTTCACAGTGGTTAAATTCTAAACTATCCTTCTCCTTTTTTCTGCCAAACTATAATCATCAATTTGGTTGCTTTTATAACTCTTCATAGTTGTAAAAGTGTTCTCAAATCCATCTCCCCTCAACAGTGTTGCATAAGTTCATTTCCTCACTTAAAAACCATGTTGGTTATCTAATCTAAGCACTATTTTCACCATCTATACTCACAAATTTCCTTGGAAAAGAACAAAGAAATCAAACAGACAGTAAGATGCCACAAAGGGCCTATCAACTGTCACCAGTCATACTGAAAAATTTATCAAAATACATGCCTATGCAAATGCACCCTACGCTGCACCCAAAGCTTGTCAATATCCGTAACAAAGCCAATAATAAACATAAGACCCACTACTACCAAAGGCAAAAACTAAGCAAATTGTACATGCTACCCATCAAGCTTTAAATAATCATACAGGTTACAAAACAAGTAACTTACCTTAATAACATAACTAAAACACACCAATTGGATAATCAGAAATAACTATATGAACCCAAACCATCCAATAAATTAGAGTCTTTAACCTTCATGATTGTTGAGAAGAAGAATATACAATGGAAAAAAATTTCAGGTTGAAGTAAATTATTAAAGCCAAGATGATAGTTGTTCTTCCCATGACAAAAAAAAAAAAAATGGGAAGTGTTATTTTTAATCATTAATTATTATTAACTCAATTTTTGTATCCAATGAAATCAGCAAAAATTATCATACCCGAGTCATTATCATGTGATAAATGTCTTGTATAATGATATTTATGAAAGCTGGTACCAAAGATTCAATACCTCAGTTTTCAAAAACTGAAAAAATTTAATAGATTAATATATTATATATATATATATATATAATATATATATATATATATATAATATAAATATATATATAATATATATAATTATATATATATAAGATATATATATATAATATATATATAATATCCTCGTAGTAGCGCTCTAATACAGCGAAGTCTGTATACCGCAGTTGGTTAAAAAGATGTCAAAGAAAATAAAAATTATAAAAAAAAATAAAATTTTGTGATACGTTAGCTCGGCGGGACCGCCCCTTTAGGAGGTATTCTGTCCTCTAAATAAAAAATAAAAAAATAAAATAAATTTTCTATTAATAGCCACGCGGTAGTACTACAAGTTTTAATTAGATCATCTTTGAATTCTGAATTTTATATTTTAAAAAAAATTTATAAATAGGTACAAAATCCCTTCAATAAATTCACTTTTGAAAAATAGTTTTTTCTTAACTTCGTTATAAAATGAAACATGTGATGAGATTTAATTATTCAGTGTATACACTCGAGTATGGTAGCTTTAAACTGGCAAAGAAATGTTTGATCCAAACAGTCATAGTGGCAAATCACGCGCCTAATCGTCCGATTCACCCCATCCATAAAATTGATGGGTGACTGACCACCATGTTTTCGAATTATGTACATTTATTATGCATAATAATTAAAAATAAAGTACTTATATTAATCAAAATTAAAAATATAAAAAAATAAATTATAAAAAATACGAATTCAAAAAAGTGTCAAATTTTGTGAGCGGAGAGAGGGGAATCGGACCACCTGATTTATTTTCATAGGATCATATTGACAGTAGTACGATTTACGAAGTTTAAGATTGATGTAAATTATGATGGAAATGTAAAGTAAAATAAAATAGAAAATTTGAAGATTCATGTTAAAAGAAAAAAAAATTTAAAAGAGTGTCCGGTTGATCCCGAATGGGGTCCGAGGCACCCGCCAAGTGCGGGGACGGAGCGTGAGGCAAATGAAGAAAACATGAGAGGAAACATAGAGTTGGGGCAGGACCGACAGAGCCTGGTAGTGGCAAAAAAAAAAGTTGTCCAAAAAGTGCAGTGAGGGGTGATTCGAGACGAAGGATACCGTAAAGGTGGCCAAAGCACCCCACCAGATGCTAGATTAGAACAAACAGAGAGTGACGAGACTGAAGGAGTCAAGGAAAGAATAAAAAAAAACGCCAAATGTATAAAGGTAAGGAATAGGTTGTGTAGGAATGTGAAACGAGTGGTGGGTGCAAGGTGAAAAAACGAGTAGACCCGGAAGGAAAGAACACAGGACTCCATAGTAAAAGCGAAAAAAAGTCGAAAGTGCCAAAATTCAAGAGATCAATAAGTAGACAGGATCAAGTAGACAGAAAGCAGAAGATATGAGAGTCAGTAAGAGGAAAGAAAAGGAGAGATGAAAGATGAAGATTAGTAGATTGAGGATGAGAGTAGATAGTGAATAGAGGCTACATGAGGATGGTGTGGACGTTAATGGTCAGAAAGAATAGTTGGACGTGCTAGACCTGACCCAAACCAGACAAGACGGGAACGTACGGAAAGTGAAACAAAAAAAAGAGCAGAAAGAAAAAAAAAAAAAGAGAAATGAATTAAAGAGGCCGAACTAATGAACGAGGCAGAAAATATGGGATATGACTACGAAAGAACATGAGAATGCAAAGAGTCAAGAGAGGAGAAAGTGAAAATAAAGATAAAATTGACAGAGGGGCAGGGGGTAAGTTGAACTACGAGGCGCCAAACAGGGGCAGGAACCTAAACAAGAGTGCGAGAGAGACTCGAGATTTAAGCAATTTGAAGTAAAAGGGAAGAAAAGAACGTAGAAGGGTTACCGGTGGGGTAGAAGGTGGCTGGAACGCACTAGGGAAACGTGGAAGAGGCGGGAACGGGTGGCCGAAGACCTTGAAAGCAGGTCAGTAGAAAGCTTGCAGGGTAGGGTGGTGAAGAATAAGCCTAAGGAGGAAAAAAAAAAAAAAAAAAAAAAAAAAAGAAAGAAAAGTAGGAAAATCAAAGTGGTGAAGGCGGGACGGGGGCCTGAAAAAACAAGAGCACATGGAGGGTGGAGAAGGACCAGCCTGAGGCAGAAAAATTGGGGACACCCCTGGACACACCGGAAAGGGACGCGGAACGGTCGGGGCCGAAAGAGAGCACCGAGGGGAGGGCATGTGGGAAGAGTAGAGCGCGGGGATGGGAGAAAACGGGACACCCCCCCCCCCTGGGGAACGGGACCTAGACAAGGAAACAGGAGAACGGAAAAGCCACGGAATGGAAACCGGACAGGACCCAAAGTAAGACACCAGGAAAGGAGGTAGGGCACAGAGACCCCGATGGTAGAAAAGCACAAAAGCATCTGAGACAGGACCAGGAGGAGAACTGACCGCCCCGACGCCCTAAGACACTGGGGAAGTGGTGGGCAGAAAGGCAAGCCTGCCGAAGTAGGTTCAAACAACCGCCAAAAAAATAAAATCAATGGAAAAAAAAAAGGGAAAAAAAGCGCAGACACGGAACAGCCAATAGGAAGACATCGGGAACCCAAGAACAAAAAAACGAAGAAAAACAAGAAAATAGAAAAAAAAAGCAAATGGAACTAAATAAGAAAAAATGGCCCAAACACCCCTCTGGAAAAGCACACTGGACAAAGCAGAAAAGCACAGAAGCAAAAGGAAAGGCAAGAAAAAGAGCAGATGGAATAAAAATTCAAAAAAGATAAAATGAAGAACCAATGCCCGATTGCACCCAGCATCAATACGGGAACTGCAAACCCAGAGCACCACTTAAACGGAACAAAAAACGCATAAAGGGAACAACCAACATACAGAAAAAAAGAAAATCCACGACATGCATAGAAAGAAAAAAACACGAGTCAAAAATAAACTAGAAGGCAAACCCTGAAAAAGAAAAAGAAAACTCGCGAAATAAAAAAGCGAGGAAATAAAAATGACAAGGTACAATTAATACAAAAAGTGCTGCAACAGGTCATCCTCCTCAAAATTACCTCACCCGGCCGACGGCAACTGAAAAAAATAATTAAAAAAAAAAAACTTAAAGATGCAGCCACGAGAAAAAAAAAGTAACCAACCAAGAGTGAAAACGCCAGTGGAACAGAAAAAAAAAAAGCGGAAAAAACGTACCAACACATGAGGGAACTAAAACATAAGACAAAAAGATAAAAAAATTTCGAATACGCAAGCAAAAAAGAAGCAAATTAAAAAGAAAAAAAAAGCGACGGGAAAAACGAACGTACAAAAAAAGAAAGGCACAGGCCAACAGAATGAAGCCAAAGACCCACCACAACAAAAATACAAAAAAAACAAAAAAAAAGGAAAAAATAAAAAACAACAATATATAAATAAAAAAAAAAAGATTGAGTATTTTATAAAGAAAGAAAAAGCAATAAAAAAGATGATAAAATAGACTCTTAAGACAGCAATTTTAACTAAAAAAAAGAAAAAAATTAAAGAAAAAGCCCAAACGGACAACAAAATAAATAAAAGAAGAAAGAAAAAAAATGAAAAAAAAAAAAAAACAAAAAAGAAAAACAAGCACCAAAACAATAAACAGAAAACAAGACAGGAAAAAACAAGAACAATGCGGCAAAGTAAAAAACCAACACCGAAGAAAAATAGCGAGATAATAAGCAAACACAAGACAAAGCAGCAATGAAAATAAAAAAGAACCAGAAAAAAAGAAAAAAAAAGAAAAAATAAAAATAAGAAAAACAAAAGAAAAAAAAAAAAAAAAAACCGTAAAACGAACGCCAGCATGCACACGCAACCACCAAAAACCAACCAAAAAATCAACGATAAAAAACACAGAGAAAGAAACCAAAACCAAAA
>JABUQX010071789.1:0-2500 GCA_015478945.1 Trachelipus rathkii | reverse complement strand
TATATGATATATCTATATATATTATATAATATATATATTATATATATATAATATATATATATATATATATATATCATATATAATTTGATTTATTTGGGATAAATAAATATTTACAAACTTATATCTCTATGAATTTTTAAAAAGGGGGCACTGCTAACTCGAAGGATTTAGTACTTTTCGGGTCTTTTAAAATTGGCTTCTGCTGTTGCTTGCTCTTTCTTGATATTTGGGTTACGTGACCCCATTGCTGTTTCTTCATATTGGGGTTATTTGACCCTAGTTTCTGGTCTTATATTAGAGGCACCTGACCCCAGTGGCCTTGTTTCCTATGATTTTCAGTTCTTGTTTTTTATATTGGGATATACTGACCCTAGGCTTTGTTCTTGAATATACAGGGGTCACGTTATAACAGATCGCATGTTCTTCATATTGGCTTACGTGACCCCAGTTGCTGGTTCTTTTAGATTGGGGTTACGTTGACCCCAGCTGCTTGTCTTTATATTTGTAAGTTTCTTGTCTCTTTACATTTGGAGTCACTCTACCCCATTTTTTTTCTTTATAATTGGTTCGCGTTACCCCAGTTTGACAATATAAAGAACAAGCAGATGGGGTCACGTAACCCCAGTTGGCTTTTTCTTTATATTGAAGGTCACGTGAACCCAGTTACTTGCTTTACTTATTGTCAGTTTCTTTTTCTTTACATTGTTATCACGTGACACTAGTTGCTTGTTCTTAATGCAGTTGCCAGATAAATTGTGAGAAATATAATATATATATATATTATAATATATATTATATATATATATATATATATATATATTATATATATATATATATATATATATATATTATATATATATATATATAATATATAATATATAATATTATATATAATATATAAATTATAATATATTATATATATAGTATATAATATAATAGATATATAGTATATATAATATAATTTTTATAAGTGGGGCACTGCTAGACTCGAAGGATTTAGTACCTTTCGGGTCTTTAAATTTGGGCTTTCTGACTGTTGCTTGTTCTTGAAATATTGGGGTTAACGGACCCCATTGCTTGTTCTTCATATTGGGGGTTATTTGACCCTAGTTTCTGGTTCTTATATGAGGTCACCTGACCCCAGTTGCTTGTTCCTTATATTTCAGTTTCTTGTTTTTTTTATATTGGGGTCTCGTGACCCTTGTTGCTTGTTCCTTTATATTGGGGTCACGTTACCCAGTTGCTTTTCTTCATATTGGGGTTAGGTGACCCCAGTTGCTGGTTCTTTTAATTTGGGGTTGCGTGACCCCAGCTGCTTGTTCTTTATATTGTTAGTTTCTTTTTCTTTACATTGGAGTCACTTCACCCATTTTTTTCTTTATAATGGGTTACGTTACCCCAGGTGCTTGTTCTTTATAATGGGGTCTCGTACCCCAGTTGCTTTTTCTTTATATTGAGGTCACGTGAACCCAGTTACTTGCTTACATATTGTCAGTTTCTTTTTCTTTACATTGTTATCACGTGACACTAGTTGCTTGTCTTAATGGCAGTTGCCAGAACAATTGGAAATATATATATATTAGTATTATATATATATATATATATATATATATATATATATATATATATATATATAATATATATATTATATTATATATATAATGTTTTATAAAGTGGGCACTGCTAACTCGTTAAGGATTTAGTACTTTTCGGGTCTTTAAATTGGCTTCTGCTGGTTGCTTTGCTCTTGATATTGGGGTTCCGTGCCCAATTAGCTTGTTTTTGCATATTGGTTATTTGACCCTAGTTCTGGTTCTTTAATGAGGCCAACCTGACCCAGTGCTTGTTCCTTATATTTCAGTTTCTTGTTTTTTTTATATTGGGGTTCTCGTGACCCTAGTTGCTTGTTCTTTATTTGGGGTCACGTTACCCCAGTTGCTTGTTCTTCATATTGGGGTTGAGGTGACCCCAGTTGCTGGTTCTTAATATTGGGTGAAGTGGCCCCAGCTGCTTGTTCTTTATATTGTAAGTTTCTTGTTCTTTACATTGGAGTCACTTCACCCCATTTTTTTTCTTTAAAATGGGTTCGCGTTACCCAGTTGCTGGTCTTATAATGGGGTTCCACGTAACCCCAGGTTGTCCTTTTTCTTTTATGAGGTCACGTGAACCCAGTAACTTGCTTTACTATTGTCAGTTTCTTTTTCTTTACCATTGTTGTCACGTGGGCACTAGTCTGCTTGTTCTTAATTGCAGTTGCAGATACTTGGAAAGAACGAGATAATAAAGGTATATTAATAGTAAGTAGTATATATTATATAGCCTATATACAGGATACTAGCCTCATAGTAGTATATATACTAGTATGAATATTAATCTATATAGTAATAAGGTATATACATAATAATATATATATAAAATTATATTATATATATTATATATATATATACTAACTACCACACATATACGCCACCTCATTATATATTACTATAAAGTTATATAT
>JABUQX010071788.1:0-35000 GCA_015478945.1 Trachelipus rathkii | reverse complement strand
GAGATACACATTTTTATTTAGATAATTTTTTGGTATATGCAACAGTTTTGAATTTACCCTAGGAACAAATTTTAAAAAATAAAAATATTTTGGAATTTTTTTTTTTTTTTTTTTTTTGAGTATACAAAAACATTATCTAAATACAAAAAAGGTGAATCTTGCCCGACTATATATGCCCTGAAAATTTGATGTTGATCGGAGGAATAGAAAAGAAATATCTCCAAAAAAAATTTCACTTTTTC
The DNA here is from genome assembly GCA_015478945.1 of Trachelipus rathkii. NCBI lineage: Eukaryota > Metazoa > Arthropoda > Malacostraca > Isopoda > Trachelipodidae > Trachelipus > Trachelipus rathkii. Next base: position 34,758 of record JABUQX010071788.1, on the reverse strand, counting down.
AAAAAGAAAAAATATATATATATATATATTTTTTTGAAAAAGTGAAAATTGAGATAATATTTTGTTCTACGTAACCGATCAACATCAACTTTTCATTGCATATATAGTCGGGCAAGATTAACCTTTTTTTATTTAGATGATATTTTGCATACTCATAAAAAAATTTTTTTTTAAATATTTGTTCCAAGAACAAATCCAAAACTACTGCATATACCAAAAAAAAAAAAATCTAAAAAAATTGGAATCGCTGCTCTAGGCAATGACCCATCTTTGAATATTTAAAGTTTGAAGTGATGTCGAAAAAAAAATTGTAGAACGTGAATCGAAAAATGTCAAAACTAAAAAAAAAAAAAAAAAAAAAAAAAAAAAACACGAAAAAAAAAACGCTTTAGACGTCAGAAAAAGCAGCGGTTTGCTTTAAATTTGGTCAAAATTTCCTGAAAATTAAGAAAATTATCCCCATTTCCAGTTTGGGACAAAAATAGGACCACCCCAAAGAAAACATTAATGCCTGCCCTTTCATTTATGGCCTACAAAAACATTTCTAAACTATTATAAGTCCATGTTCACTTTTATATGAAAAGCAGGGTTGGTGATTTTTTTTTTTTTTTATAAAAATCAATTTTTTTTTTTTTTTTTTTTTTTTTTTCAGATTCGTGACGTCACGCGAAATATAATTTGTAAACAAACTTTTAAAGTTCGATATAGTATTATTTTTTGTGATTTATTCATTCTATATAAATCAAAATGGAAAAAAATTGTTTATACCAAATTATACTTTGGTTAGCTATAACCATACATAAAATAGGGCCTATAGGCGCTGCAGGTGGCAGATGGGCATATCGAGACTCTCATTCGGTTAAAATCTATTAAAAACTTCATAATATATATATAGTTTTATTTTAATTTCTTATTTCTATTGAAGTGAAATCACTTAAGTATACAAAGAAATAAAAAAAAAATATATATATATATATATATAAAAAAAAACAAAAAATAAAATTTTTTTAATAAAAAAATAAAGAAAAAAATAGTATATTTTTTTCATTTGATTTTCTTCGTGCCATCCCCGATTGAAAAGCGAACCTTTGCAGTCATAGCTCACGGGTGAAATCAGGGCTCCCAAAAATTATTACATTTAGAAGAAAAAATAAATTTTTGGGGGGGATAAAAAAAATTAAACCCAATGTTCTTTGAGTAACTATTTCCCCGCAGATTTCAAATCCCAGTCAAGCCGTTCCAAATATTTGATCTTTACTACACAATTACCATGCAATGAATCAATGTGTTGAACTCAAACGTCTTATGAAAGAAGAAATAAAAGCCATCTCAAGTATTTTTTTTTCATGTTAATCGTTTTTTATTATTATTATTATTATTGGCTAAAAACCTTTGAAATAACAATAAACCTGCATGAATATAATTATAATAATAACTATAATTATACCAATAATTAACTTATAATACCAATTCATCTTTGTGGGTAGGAATAAGCCAATTTAAAAATTATATTTGGTAGGTAACATTTTATTCTTGCTTTATTGGAATAGATTTTTTAAATATAATTATAGATCTCAGATCATTCTTGATAAATATCTCAATCAGAAAGTTTCGCTATTTCTTAACTCAGTTTATTTAATTTTATTATTCGTCTTATCAATTAATGAATATTTGGTTCGTAAGGTAATAAAATTTATTGTTGGGAGGCTTACTGCATGAATAGTGGGTCATTGTTGTCTTAGTCAATCACCTTGAATAAGCCCCAGATTGCTATATACTGTGGTAGTATGATGGAAAATCGAATTTTTTTCAGTTTTTTTTTTTTTAAATATTTTTCCTACCTATGAATGAGTAGGTAAAAAGTATGCCTTATCTAACGATTTGGGTTTAGGTCCAAAAACTCGCCAAAGGTTATATTTGTTTAAGTAGAAAAAAAAATGTGACTACATTGCAAGTCTATTGAAAAATTGATTTTTTATTATAGTAACAAAAAAATCGATATATTTATATTACGCTTAGCTTCACTACAACCAAAATTGGCAATTATAGAGTATTATTATTTGTCCTTCCTTTAAGCAGATTAATTTTAGGAGCCCCATTATTTTTATAATCTTAAAAAAGCAAATAGCATTTTACCGTTCAAGGATTTCTGTGGCAGATTTATACATTCATCGCATTGCAAGAGAGCTGTCTGAAGGGGTTAAAAATTATCGTACTTACTCGCATCCATCAACATACGAGACCCCATCATGCCATTCGACCGTTTATTATTATTATTAATAGTACAACGTCAGAATTATATTAAATTTAAGATTTAAATTTTTTTCCTCATTTATAATGTTTTCCAATTTTTTAAATTTGTTCGACTAAGTCAAGATTTGAATTTCTTATATTTTATAAATTTGGCTTTAATTATTTCACTTATTTTTTCGGTTCAAATGGGGATTTCATTATTCACCATCACCAATGCGTTGTCTCTAATTCTCAACATGTAACTAGTGAACTAGCTAGTCTACCATTCCTATTAAAAATAACCTCAAGCAGACGGTGCTGCTCCGTACCCGTCATGAAGATGGACCCAACATAATTGGCCTTTTCCCCCCAACTTCTAAATCTTCTCCATATTTCTAAATTCTTCCACCTCCTAGTTCCTCAGATCGACTTCTTTTCTCTAACCTTGTTCTATCTTTAAAAGTCTTCCGCACAGAGATGAAGCGTTTTTGGCACATCCGTGCTGCTAACTGGTCGAACTAGCGGTCGAATTACTTCGATTTCTCTTGGAATTATTATTCCCTCAGGTAGAGGGAGATGTCCCTCTTATTATGTAGAAGGTATAACCGAGATTAATTTCTCTGGAATGAAGGTGTACATCCCATCTTTCCCTTGAACTTTAACTAAGAAATTTTATTTTAACATCTTTTGTTCTCGTGCCACTCGCCGCAGGGACGATGATTTCTGGATTTACCGTAGCCTTCAAACTTGAAACACACGCGACTTTTATTTCATTTCGGAATCGTGAAAAACCTATTCTTGGCAACACTAAAAACTCTTTCTCCCGTAGGAAATATGTAATAACCTTCCTGGTTACCTTTCCTCTAGCTTTTTCTGGTATTTTGTTAAAAATGTCAACTCTAAACTTTCCTCAGGGTTCTATTCTTAACGCAACTTTTTTTCTAGTTTTATCAATAACCTCGGTTTTCATCACCTATTCACTCCTAATGCTGACAATCCCGTCTTTCACTTTGAAAGAAGTTTTACTCTACTCGACTTTATATAAATGCTGCTAGGAGGAAGGCCTTGAGCAACTCCCCTCTGATTTTTTTCATTATTAATTGGGGCAGAGAAAACGTGAGTTTTCAATGCCTCAAAAATTCAGTTCCTCCAACTATTTACTCGACAAAATCTTACAAATTATCATCTTTAAAAGCAAAAATCAAGATTTCCCCTTCCTTGGTGATCTTTCTTGGAATAATCTCATTCTAATAGGTTAGGTGTTCGAGACGTCTTAAGAATTTCTTCAAATAATCACAGTTACTACATCTGTATAGGGACGATCGTCCTTTTATGGATATCTGTAGTAGTTCCTCCCCACATAGTCGTCTTTGAAGGGGAGAATCGAAAGCTTTTAGTCTTATAAACTTATCCTCGATCTCTCCAATTTCTCTCCTGCCGTCGAACTGTTGCATCACTATACTATGTCTATTACAACTGATAAGTTTTGTGTTTGTTTTCTCTCTTAGGCTTGCATGGCATAAGAAGTAGATGTCTCCCTGTCCTTTCCTTTCCTTTGTGTGAGAAGCCAGTGGATCGAATAAAAATAAACGTGGATGCGGCGCGAAAGTTTTTTTTCTTAGTGACCTGGTTGACCAAGTCAGCTGTATTTAACACACTGTGTTTCATAACATTATATTATCATCATATCATATCTCCATTTATTATTTATCTTTTGTTCATTCCCCTAGTAATTGCTATTGTGCTAATGTAATATTGTACTGTAGTCGTGTTAGTGTAAGTACTTTGTATAGTGTTCCCTGATAAAGTTCAAACCGTAAATGTAGACTTTGGCATGGTCTCGTAGGTACCAACTGTTAGTGTTAGCTTGTAGGTGTGCACTTTAGGGCTAGCGTATTTAGGTACAGAGGTATTAGCAGATTGGCCTAGCTCGTCAAAGTTCTGTAAATACAAATAATTGCTAAAGTGTTAATTAACCACAAGTACATACAGTATTTGTATTTAACGGAAGAAATAATTATTTATTTAAAGTTCCTATATCATTAAGTTGCCATCTTCAAGTTGAAGCAAGTAAGTCACTAGTATATTTGTTACGTTCTGTTGCCACTATTTTTAATCAGTAGTAGCAGAGCGTAGTTCCGACTGGCTCTGGGTGTAGGGAGGGAGTGTTGATTATTCTGGTGATTGTGTTTTCGTTGGGTTGGGTAAAGTTGATGTAGTGGAGAATGGGCAAGGAAGGTGAAGGTAGTGGTGATAAAGTGGAAGTGGTAGTCGAAAGAAGGGTACGTCGAGGATGTTCGGAGTTTAAAGGCGACGTAAACGTGGAAGAGTAAGAAATTTGGAAGAGTAAAGTGGAGTTGTGGTCCGAGATATGTGGTGATGAGTTTGAGAAGCCTGTAGGGGAGATAGTTTAGTTTAGGAGCAAAAGCTTATGAATGTGTGTGGATGATAGACTGGTAGTCGTTAGGAAAAAAGGAAGGTGTGGAAGCTGTACTAAGGAAGTTGGATGAAAAATACGCGAAAGAGAAACAGAGAGAGATAGGTATGATAAGTTGTGCGAGTACTTCTATATATTATAAAGAGAAAGAGTAGTGAATCAATGAGAGAGTATGTGAACAGGTATGAAGTCATAGAGAGGAAGTGTAAGATAGTGGGTAAAGTGGATCTGGGAGAAGATATGAAGTGTGTACATCTACTTGAGGAAGCGAATGTGAGCGAGAACCAAAGACAAATGGTGTTAGCATATTGTGGTAAGAATGAGTGGGTGTTCCGTACTTTTCGGTGCGCCGATTAATATTTGTGAGGGGTTTGGTAAGAAAGCAGAGAACAGAGGTGAAATAGCTGAGAGTGGTGAGAGTTGGTATGGTAGTCAGTGTGCAAAGAAATGGGTCCAGAAGGAAAGAGTGGTTTAATGGTCAATTGTTGAATGTAAGAGATAAGGATAGTGAGGTGGGTGAGTGTCATCTTTGTAAGTTTAAATATCACTATGCATATAAGTGCCCGTCAAGATGAGGAAAGAGGGTGTGTTATTCTGTATCATTGAGAATAGATAAAAGTCAAGAAGAGATAAATGTTGTGAGAAAGTTAAATAGGAGTATGGAAGAAAGTTGTGGTGACAAGGTATTGGTTCCATCAAGAGTGTGTTGAGGAGGAGAAAATAGTGATAAGTGGTAAAGAGAAAGAGATGTGTGATGTAGGTGTGAATGGTGGTGTGGAAAGTATGGAAACTGAAGCAAGAAAAGAGTACGTGAAAGTGGAAGGAGAAGTGTGTGATGTTGGTAATGGTAGCGCTTTGGAATGTAGTGAAGATGTAACGAAGACAGATGAAGATATGAAAGTGAGTGACTGAAGATATGAAAGAAGTAGAAAGGAGTAGTGAAGGGAGAAGTAAGAGCAGTTACTTTAATAAGTTGGAGGTGGACAAAGTGGAAAAAGTGAATGAAGAGTTCGATAGGGAAGAATTTATGAAACGTAGAAAAGGTGAAGGTTATATTGATTGAAAAAAAGGGTTTTTGATTATTTTTCAAGTGATAGTGAAGTAGAGGAAGATGAGTGTAAAGAAGGTGGTGATAGTGAGTATAGAGATGGGGTAAGTGAGTGTGAGAGTGAGAACAAAATAGTGAAAGTTAACGAAAAGGATAGGAATCGTTTGAGGAGGTATGGTTTAATTAAGTAAGTAAAGTTAGTAAGCTGAGTGAGTGAGGTTGTGCAAGCTGTTTTGTGTATGGGAATAAAGGTGTGTATGGATGTATGGATGTATAGATTGTTTGGTCTTCTGTTGTAAAGTGGTTTGATTTGTTTGTAGTTGTGTGATGTCTTGGTTGTGTGGTGGGATTTGCTGATGCGCGATGTGCAAGTAAAGAGTAACAGATGAGTGATTTGTGGGGTGTGTGAGAAGAGGTGAAGATTGGTTAAAGTATTGTGTGGTAGTTGTGGTTGGATTGTGGGTATATTTGTTGTGGATGTTTTGTGGTAAGTGTATTGTGGGAAGGGTGTTGTGTGGGGTTTTGATTGAATGAAGGGGAGAGAGAGAAAGATATAAGATTGATAAGTTTTGTGTTTGTTTTTTCTCTCTTAGGTTTGCATGGCATAAGAAGTAGATGCCTCCCTGTCCTTTCCTTTGTGTGAGAAGCCAGTGGATGAAGAAAAATAAACGTGGATGCGGCGCGAAAGTTTTCTTAGTGACATGGTTGACCAAGTCAGCTGTATGAAACGCACTCGGCATTTCATAATAACATTTTTATATTATCATCATATCATATTATTAGTGTCATATCTCCATTTATTATTTATCTTTTGTTTATTCCCCTAGTAATTGCTATTTTGCTAATGTAATATTGTACTGTACTCGTGTTAGTGTAAGTACTTTGTGATCAACCCTTAAGCTATTCTGTCAATTGAAATATATTTTAGGTAGTTTTTATATTATTTAAATTTTAATTATATTTATATATTTATATTAATAGAGAAAAGATGCAAAGCTCTTACCTTTTATATTATCCACTATGACTTTGCTGGCTGATGATTTAAGTTAGAACATATGTGGACAAGACCGTGCCATGCTTATGATGTAAATTGTATGATAAATGTAATAAAGCGTTAGAAAAGATAGAGCAAGATAAGTATGTGTTGAAACAATGATATGTTGTATGATACGATGTAGATATTATTTGTTATATTTGTATTATATGATTAATTATTTAGGCACCCGTAGTATGAATTATAGACACCCTCTTGTATGCTTGACTGATTTAATATTCTGAATTAACAAAATGTTCACCCTTGATCCAATTATAAACGATGTGACATCGATTGATGGAATAATAATTTTTATCTTATATTACAGATTATAATTATAGATTTTATCAATATAAAACAATATTTCAGGTAGTTCTGAAAAAAATAAGAATAACATAACAACTGCAGCGAGTGAAGATGCATTGTCACAATCACACAGTGACAAGGCATGACCACTCCCCATGTCATCACTCTCACACTGCTCTCTTTCCCTCCTTTCTATTCCTCTAATGTATTTCTTTCATTCCTACTTATCATTCTTTCAAATATTCATACAGACCTCTTTTGTTTCCATTTTCTTTTGTCAAACTGTCGGCTATTTGCTCTTTTCCATTTATCCAACACACATCATCAATTATTCCTTCTTTTAATAATTCCTTTATAACAGCTAGATCAATTCTCAATCTTCTGCTCTGAACATTTGTATGTGACTTCACAGCTCCTTCCAATGATTTACTATCTGAAAAACCAACCTCTCTCATATTTGCTTCCCCTGTTAATTCCTCCATAATTTTCTTACATATATCCCCATTTCCAATCCATCACACAAACAATCCCATCGCCTCAGCCTTTAATGGCGATCTTACAACTCTGTTAGCAACCTAAAAGATTTCCATATTTATATGCATCTTTTTCCCATAACTATCCTACTATAAATAACTACATATCTATTTTGCGAATTCTCCCGTACCTAATCCATTAAAGGATGCATCCGCAAACACTTTTACATCCAAATTCCCTTTTAATGTCCCTATTTTAAGATGTTTATCTTCTAATCTTGTTTTCTCCATGATTTTTATTAATTTTCTCATATCTGCTGTTGTTCCCTTTTTCATTTTCTTTCCCAAAACACTCACTTGGTAAGATACTTCAGGTCTTGTTTGCTGTCCCAGCCAGTTTAATTGGCCCACCCCAGATCTATATTCTGTTTTTTCACTTTCATCCAACACCCTATCCCCCTTGTATGATGTTTTATTGGGTATTGTTAATGTTTTTCTGTAATTATCCTGTTCAAGTAATATATGTTCTCCCTTATCATGTATTTGCACCCCAATATACCGGAAGTCTTTAAACTCCTGGCTCCCTACCTTTAATCTCTCTTTTAATTTCCTTATTATTTGTTCCTCGAAAGTATCATCCCCCCCATAACATATATCATCTACATGACAAACCATTATACCTCTTAACTTACTTCCGTTCTTCCACGTAAATATGGAAGGTTCTAATTTACAACACACACCCCCTAATCTTTCTAATATTTCCTTTAAACTATAATACCAAACTCTGGCAGCATCCTCAACCCATATACTGCCTTTCGTAGTTTCCACAATTTGTTCGTATTTGCTTCTTTTGGTGGTTTTACGAACACCTCTCTTTCCAATTTGTTTCCTTGCAAATATGCAGCCTTAATATCTATTGACTTACATTCCCAGTTATACCTTTTAATTATTCCTAATGTCATTTTTAGCGCTTCGGCAGCACATGTTGGAGCTTCATTCCCCTCATCATTGCCTTTTTCCTCAAAACCCCTAACCACTAATCTAGCTTTACAATACTTTATCCCATTCTTTTCCTTTTCTGTTATAACCCATCTTGTATTTAACCCCTTTCTGCCTTTGTCCACCACTTCATCCATTACATCATTTTCTTTCCAATTCTGTATCTCGTTTTCCTTTGCCTTAATGACTTCTATATCTCTCACATCAACCAAAAGTATTTCTTCCTCTTCCGGTATTTGTTGATGTTCCTCAAAGTCTTTTAGGTTTATCCAAGTTATCGTTCCATCATGTAAATTCTTGGTGTTGTAACATTGATTCCATTTCTTACTATTCACTTTACCCGCTCTGCTCATTATCTCAACTCTTTTTTCTTGACCGGTTTCTTTTTCTATCATTTTCCATCTTTCTCCCTTCTTCAGTCTACTTAGATCTCTTTCTCTTTCTACTTCTTCTTCATCTTGTTCTTCCTCCTCTGTTTCTTGTTCTGCATTAGTCATTACTCCAAGAGAAATATCGCTTTCATCGTCATCTGTATCTTCTTCTTCTTTCTGTTGTGTTCTTTTGTGTCCATATTGTCCCCCCTCCCTTATACTTTTTATGTTCTCCCCTTGTTCTTCATACATATCTGGATCTTGATCATCTGTTTCTTCTCCAGCTTCATCCCTGTCGTCCTTTCCCCTGGGTGCTTTTTGTATTCTGTTTATGTGTACTCTTTGTGTATATCTAATCGACCCCCCCTGTTTTACCACCACTGTTTTCCCATCTACTCCTATGACCTTCCCTGGTCCCTTCCATCTTTTATCGTTCTCTCTTTTATAATATACCCACTCCCCAATTGTTACATCTTGTACTTCACTTTCCCTGATGTTGTTATTCAATGCTCTTTTTAGTTTCATCTCTGCTTGTTGACTTATTACTTCTTTCCAGGCCTCTCTTCTATATCGAGCATTGTCCATTATCACACATTCTTCCCAACCCTCTGTGTTATCTATACTCCAAGGAGTCATTTTCCCTCCCTTATTCCATCCAAATACTAAATTGTTTGCTGTATACCCTCCCTTATTGGGTATATTATTTCGACCATACACAGCCCATCTTAAACATAAATTCTTGTTTTGGTACCCATCTTCTTGTAGTTTTCTAATATTTTCTTCAATAAAGGCCCACCATCCGTTCACACTTCCCATTGCTCCCATGGAACTTTCTGCCGCGTTGCCAATAATTTTGATGTCAAACATTACACTATTTCCTCCATTGTTTTCATTTTGAAATTCCCTTCCGTTTGTCCGAGAGAATTTTTTCCGGAGCTCCGAAAACACTTATCCACCTGTCTATTATCTTACCTACTATCTCCGCCGGTCGTTTTCCTTCAGTCCATGTTGCTTGAACAAAACCGGTCAATTCATCTATCATTACTAAAAATTTCTTTCCTTCTAACTCACCCATATCTATAGATATTAATTCATTGAAATGATTTGCTCTATCCAAACCCACCACAGGTCTACTAGGTGTGGGCTTGAATATTTTACATGAATGACAGTTATTTATTACTCTTTCGATTATCCCTTGTATTCGTTTTTTATTTTCTTCATATGCATCATTCCCCCCGTATGCTTTCTCCAATAATTTATTTAGGTTGTCCTTACTACAATGTGCAAATTGTTTGTGTATTTTGAGTAATTTGTCTTCATTTTGTTTTTCACTGTTCCCTATCCACCATTTATCACCCCCCCCAAACCACGCACTATATCTACGTTTTATCAATGGTAATCTAACATGACCACCATCATCTACCCTTCCCTTTACTCGTACCCCTATGTCCTTAAATAATGTTGATGCTCTTCTGATATCCATTATTGCCCCCAGTTTTTGTAATGTTTTTCTGCCTATCAACCATGGGATTTCTTTATCGTGTAAATCGTTAATGGTAATCTGTCGTTATATAAATGATGGTTTCCCCCTTTTTTCCGGTAAGATCTACAGGTATTTGTAGTTTCTTTTCTCCCACTAATATAACTCAGAACCCCAAAACTATAAGTCTATTCTATTTCCTCTTTGCCTCCTCTAGTTTCTTCCGTCTAATTCACCTTTGTTTAGATTTCGTAATATTTCTTCTAGTCTTCTCTTCCAATAACAACACTGCTCAACTAATTACACTTCCTATGAATACAAACATAAGACCATAACAATCATTCCTCATTCTCCCTTTCCATTCCCGCCAGAATTCATACTCAATACACCATACCTTCACCAACTTAACTCTGCTCTCCACCACAAACTCCTTATCTGCCACATATACGCATCAACGCACCCACAATTATATAACCCATCCCACCAAATATCGTCTTCTTCATCTGTCCACCCACCTCTCTGCAAGACCACACGCTACATCAACACCATTCCATATAACCCACAAACACCAATCTTTTCATCCCGTGTTAGGCACTTCTTGGCCTCATGGCCCTTTTTCTCCCACATTTCAAACACAACTTTTCTTCCTGACACTCTTCGCGAAATGTCCATCTTGGAAACAATTAAAACCATCTCAAACCGCCTTTTGCCTGACATGCCAACCCATATGTCCTCTACCGCCACATTTATAACAATATTGTGTTTCTCCTTTTGGTTCTTCTCTTCCCTTCTTGTATACAGCTCCTGTACTTTGACTCATTTCCTGTCTACCCCTGTCTAACCACATATTTTCCTTCATCTTCTCATCTCTTTTAATTTCAGTTCTTTCATGCTCACTCTTTCTCTCTTCGAACACACGTAGCAATTGCTTTTTAATGTTGTCATAATCTAGCTCTCCTTCTCCACACCCCCCTATTATAATCTGTTCTTGCCATGTTTTCAAATTCGAAGTGTACAACAAATGTGCTCCTTTCACATCTGATCCCCACTCACTCATTCCTAAACATGTTGCCTCACCCATCACTCTTGCATATCTTATCACATATTCTTTAACACTCTCTTTCTCACCTCTACCAATCTTTAGTACGTCTAATACACTGTTAAATCGTTCAACTCTTTTATCGATCTTATATCTACTATCAAGTGCCTCCAATATCAAATCCACTCCTTTCTCTCTTGTTAGTTCTTTCGTACTAAGGTTCTTGGTTAACTCTTCAGCCTCTCCTTCTAGATGCAATCTTATTATTAATCCCTTCCTTTTTAGATCCTCGTTCAATTCAACCCAGTCACTCACTCTTCTTCTCCATCTTTCATATTCTCTTTCTAGTCCTGAAAATACAGGACACTTACCAATCATTCTCACTTCTGTTCCTTTTACATCTTCTATATCTTCGTTTCCCATAATGTTTATCTTATTTTTACAAGCTTACAATGAAGACTTTAGCAGAGTCGCGCAAATGATCAACCCTTAAGCTATTCTGTCAATTGAAATATATTTTAGGTAGTTTTTATATTTAACTTAATTTTAATTATATTTATATATTTATATTAATAGAGAAAAGATGCAAAGCTCTTACCTTTTTTATTATCCACTATGACTTTGCTGGCTGATGATTTAAGTTAGAACATATGTGGACAAGACCGTGCCATGCTTATGATGTATATTATATGATAAATGTAATAAAGCGTTAGAAAAGATAGAGCAAGATAAGTATGTGTTGAAACAATGATATGTTGTATGATACGATGTAGATATTATTTGTTATATTTGTATTATATGATTAATTATTTAGGCACCCGTAGTATGAATTATAGACACCCTCTTGTATGCTTGACTGATTTAATATTCTGAATTAACAAAATGTTCACCCTTGATCCAATTATAAACGATGTGACATCGATTGATGGAATAATAATTTTTTTATCTTATATTACAGATTATAATTATAGATTTTATCAATATAAAACAATATTTCAGGTAGTTCTGAAAAAAATAAGAATAACATAACAACTGCAGCGAGTGAAGATGCATTGTCACTATCACACAGTGACAAGGCATGACCACTCCCTGTCATCACTTTGTATAGTGTTCTCTGATAAAGCTCAGACCGTAAATGTGGCCTTTGTCGTGGTCTCGTAGGTGTGCACCTTTAGGGATAGCGTATTTAGGGACAAAGGTATTAGCGGATTGGCCTAGATCGTCAAAGTTGTGTAAATACAAATAATTGCCAAAATGTTAATTAACCATAAGTACATACAGTATTTGTACTTAACAGAAGAAAGAATTATTTATTTCAAGTTCCTATATCATTAAGTTGCCATCTTCAAGTTTAAGCAAGTACGTCACTAGTATATATGTTTGATATCTTCTGCTGCCACTATTTTTAATCAACAACAGACATGGTTCTTCCAATTCCTTCTCCCTTTGAGGAGAGATAGTCTCAATTCTTTCTCTGGAGACAACTCACAAATCACAAACTTAGTAATATTTATGACTACTATTGTAGCTATGTTATTTGAATGTGCTATTTGTCTGAGTTGAGTATTCTCGACTATAACACCGTAATGCATGGTATGAGTATGCTAGTGATGAATGACTTATGTTAGTGTTTTCTAAGAACATATGAGATGACGACGATGATCGGAATGATGAACTAACTTTATGACTGCAGAGGTAGCATGTGGAATAGTAGTGTGGAAGTTACCAAGGATGGATGTGGAATGAGCCGAGTGAGTTGCCAATTGAGTGCACTGAGAAAGTGTTCTGGATGTGCTAGTACATTGTTCGCAAGTGAGTGCTTGATGAAGTGCCCGACTGACGATAATGCCTACTGTTCATTTCAGAGCCTTGTCTCATAAACTGCTCTCTCTATTGGTACTTATGAGCTCTAAGAATTAGCCGCTATGTATCTGGAGTGTGTCTAACCCTCTATGGTATCTAGGTTAGTAGGAAAATTCGATGTGGGTATATCTACAGTAATGGCTAGGTAAGAAGCATTCCCTATGCAAATTATGCTAAAGATCAGACTCCAACTCGCATTTCGACTCACACTCCGTCTCAAAGGAGTAAAATAGCACCTATAATATTAATTATCTAAAAATATTTAACAGTAGCACTTGATTGAGATGGAGCTATGTATATTTTTATAACTAGATTCCGAGAGTCCAGGCCTTCCTTAAACGCAATAAATTGATAGAATACCTCTCTGAGGTATAATGAAATAAATTTCACGACTCCGTCCTGTTGTCAGTAAACTAAATGTAAAGGGGTTATGCCATTTTGTGTCACAGTATTTAGATGTGATTAATTCAATATATCGTTGATTTCTTGAAATTTATATCTGAATATTACTTGTAGACCAAGATATATATGTCGAGGCCGTAAGAAAACGTATAACTGCATATAATATTCATATATATTTTCCTTATTGTTATACTATATACTATACTACTGTTACGATAGAATATTAAAAATCTATCATAAGATTATGAGATGGCGACGTTAATAATTGTATATATAGAGCAGTACTGACTTAATTATTTGGACAGACTTTCTGCAATACCTATTACCATGAATTATATTAGTATATATTTAGTTAACTCGTCTACTTATTATATTAAGTAGATACGCATGACTGTTACTTAGAGAAGGCCTACAGGCTACATAAACTAAGGATACACGACGCTCGTTAATATCAAGGATAATATACCTTAATAGTTCATCGCTATATAGTATAATAAGAGGATTAAAGTTTGTATCTGAATATGTAATGTTTACACGTTAGGTTATACTTTCTACCCCTTATGATTAGCTTACTCACTTCAAAATATTGAAGCTCATATTATATATATATATATTATATATGATTATATATATATATATTATATACTATATATATATATCGTAAATATTACTATATAAATATATTATATATGTATATATTATATATGATATATATATATATATATATATATATATATCATAATATTAAATAGTATTAATATTTATATATATATATAGTACTATATATATATATATAACTATATATATTAATTAAACATATATATAATATATATAATAATATATATATTATATATATATTTAATATATATATATAGTAAATTATCGTGATTAATAAATTAGAAAATTGCAAGTTTCATGTTCATAGTAAAATTACTTATTTAAAGTAATAATATATGTTAAACATTTATTCTTAATTAATGTATATTTTAAATATATATAGTTAATACTACTATTTAAAAGCTATTCTATTAACATGTAAATAAGTTATTCATAGCAAATATACCTATATAATATTTATATATAATATATATATAATATTACATACTTACTATTAAAAGCTGATTCTCATTATATGTATATAGTATATTTATCACTAAGAAAATTAGGAATAATTGTAGAAATTACTTCGTTGTTATTTGTATCTCAGATTTACAGTTATATTTTTAAGTTACTGAATAAATAAATAGATTTCAATCCATAAAGATTATTTGATCTTGTTGTTACCAACAGATTTGACTTTATTAGAATAATTTTCTAAGATAAAATTCCAGTATAAGTTTACATAAGCTTAAAAAGTAATAGACATATTTATGTATTGCTCGTTGTTACAATAATATATCACACATTAATTATATCGTATTTATTATTACTTGGCAGCACTATACATAATTGACAACGACACACAAGGATCACGAACAAAACTATCATTTAATCGTATGAAGATGACTATCATACTATGATATCTTATATAATGCACTGGCCTCAGTTTAATCATCTCTCTATCTATGAAGACCCATCTTACTCAACCCATTATACACCTTATCCGTCACAATACACTTCACCATATCAGCCACTTTCACTGATAACATACATACAAATCACTAGAAGTATAATTCTAATATAAGCGCTTTCTAACTATGCACCTACAGACACTAAAATTCACTTGTGCCACAGAACAATTACACTAGCCCAGATGCGATAAATGAACACTTATACTACTAACCCTTGCTGCTCACAACACACACAGAATACATCTATTGAGTCAGCATATTATTCGTTGCGCACCACATCATCTTCGAGCTAGAATACGATGCCTCAACTTTGATGCTCAACAATATGTCGAGTTTCAAGCATTGATGCGGACAGTGAGACATGTAGAGTGGATCTGTCAAGCATAAGCCGACACACCGCAGCATTGATACATCTTGCTATACGCTTTCGTATCCTTTCCTATCTCCACATCATAGAACAGAGCTTAATTATTGAATGTCTCCCCTAGTTCATAAGCGTACCGTCAGGGCGCCGCATGCGCCCCTTTGTCTCGCGTGGAAGCGCTGACCAACTGCCCCGGGTCGTGGCAAAGGGAAGCCTTCTTCACGCACCGAGACCTGCCGGTCGTGCGCCAGCAGGCGCAATATTCCGCGTTCCACCGCGCCGCGTGCGCCCGCAGCGCAATAAAATTCCTGCGGGAATGAAAAATAATATATACTATGAGTCAATTCTCATTTTTTATTAACATACTGTAAAATCTTTCCAGAGAATTATCTTTTCAAATATACTTGTTGGGCTGATGGTGAGATTTTATTTCATACTGTAAACATTTTTATTAAAACAATAGTTTCGCGAACGCCATTAGAGGCTAAAACTGTTAAAGCTCAATTACAGACATCTTATTATTTTTACTTAATACCCCTTTTATATTTTATACCGTTTATTATTCAAAATTTCTTTATAAAGGGGTATTGTAAGGTAAAGAAATAAACCTTACCAGAGGTGTCTGACTTATATACCACAAATTTTATTTTAGACTCCAATTTGTACGTATTTTATTCAAAACACATTAACAATATACATACTTCCATTTCTTTCACATATGAACTTCCACACAATTTCATACTCTAAAACCTAAGAGGATTACGTCATGTCATCCTTTTGTTTCTAACTGTTTTACTGCTTTAAATTCTGTAATCTACTGCTTAACACTACTACATACATATCTATTAAATTGACTTAGAAGGGGTTTAAATAACTAAATACAACTCAGAGGTTTTAACATAGCAACAAGGGGTAGTATGCTTTTTGTTTTATCTGCTTGACTGCTTCAATGCAGCTCAATGATTAAGTACTACGCACAAGTGATATGAAATCCCACAGTTTACGAAAGTGCTAACACTTAGTAAACCGCAAGGTATCATATATAACATTTACAAGTACCATTATGAAGCAGCTATATCACGCTAATAGTCAAATTGAAGGGTGTCTTACACAGTACCAATCTAGGGCGACTTATTGTATGCCTTTGTTTTGAGAAGACTGTTTTTAACGCTTTCCTCTGCTTCTATTCATCCTAATAGTGTTTGATGCGACTTGCTTATCCACCATATTATATTTAACACAATGACATAACCTTAACGCCGTAAAATCGCGTAATATCGCATAGATGATGTACATTTATGTCATAAATTGACTTAATATGTCGTGAAATAGGTTATGGGAACCGTGGTTGGTTTGTTTGTTGTGTTTTTACTTGCGCTCGCGCTTGTGCCAGCTTGCGTTGTAACTCATATGTTTTTTTCTGCTCTAATGTCTTTAAAGCGTTTATGGTGTTTCTATTGTCAATGAGAAAGTGGTTATTGGTCGAGAGTGAGCTTTTTAACTTCTAGATGTTAATTTTAAATGCTTCTGCGGATTTAGATCTCATGCTTTAAGGTTTCTGTGGACTTTACTCGTGTGGCGAATATAGATATTTTTATAACATTATGTTTTATTCTTTTTAGAATTTTTTTTTTGGTTCTGGTTCTTTTTATCATTTGTTCTCTTTGATTTTGATTTTTATTTATGATTATACTTTATTAATTATTTATTTTTTATATATAGTTATATGATTATTTGTACATATATATACTTGCTGTGGTAGTTGAGATACTTGATTATTTATGAACACCACACATACACTTAATGTGTTTGCAATGACCGCATCTGGGCTATACGTCATAACGGACACCTTAAATGACGACACACAGCAGAGTAAGAGACATGAATAATATTTTTATAAATAATTAATATTTACATTTAAGGTTTTTATTTCTATAGTTCAATAGATTAAGTGTAATTAACTTCTAGGGCTACTATGTTATTATTTATTTAAGGCTACATCATACACTCTATAACTCATCACAGACACATCTCAATCTACACACACACGCCACACACTACGAGAATACACTATTATTTTAACGATATTGTTTTTGATTAAAACTTTTTCTATGTTTTATTTTATAAATCTAGGAATAAATCATTAACTTAAAAAAATGAAATAAACTCATATCTACATATTATACTGACATTTTCTATCAATAATGATATTATATAAAACTCTATAAAAACTCATAGGCATAATAGATCTTTGTTCAGAAGAGGAATTTTGCATTAATAATCTCTTAATACTTTTTGTTTTAAAACTATATTTTAAATTAACTGCATTCCCTAAGGAGATTATATTATAGAACTATGATATCGGAATTTTTTGTATTATAGGATAATTTATTGATTAAAGCAATCATATATGTTATGCGGTTACCTTTTAGAAAGTCCATAGACTAATGTATTACAATAAATCAGTAAGGGCCAGGAACTCTAGCAAAAATACACGAAAATCTGAAAGTACCTCTATCATTCCCATAATCATAAGCCAATACGTATTTGTTCCTATGGTTTTTGACAGTACTGCAATGGTTTACTTTTCATCGCTCTATTGAGGCCGTCGTTATTAAGTTGACTCAATCTAACTTTTTTCCTTCGGATATCTAACAAATACAGTTCTTTCTACGGCAGTCTCACGATTCACCTGTTACTTTATAATCATACTCTCAGTTTTATTTAAAAAACTACTACAATTATATCATCGCTTCACATTTAATTATTTCTGCGCCTTTCGAGTTAAACATTCAATAAAAAATACACCATCCATCTTTCACTAGCCAAACGCTTATTTACTCTATATCTTAAAGTTTTCTCTTTATAATACTCACCTCTCGTTTCGCGAATTTCTTTATCTATTAACTAACAAATCCTATCAGATGTTTACTTTCTATATTTCTTGTACGTTAACATTTTGGCAACTTCTAACACGTCCTCACGCGATTATTCATAATGTAAAAGAAACACAGACAGCACATCTAACTCGACTCCTACAGTATATTAATTCGCAACTGGACTCATCTCTACATAGATAATATATGGTGATATTATACTATATTAACTTTATGGTAACTAATTCTATGGTTCCTATTGAATATCATCACGGGGGTGATTTAGCGCGACTCTATTTCCAGGGCCAAACATACTATTTCAAGCACATGACACTGACTTTATCTGTTAAATTGCGTCCTATAGCAAATCTCTACACATGAAGAAGTGTTAATGCACCGCGCCACCCCTATAATATCTCTAGGATAAGCCTTTTCGTTGTAGTATCCATCGTTACAGTGCGATTTATATGATCCTATGATGTACCCTACATATTATGACTGAGATCTCTGTGTCACAAGGTTTAGACTTTCAACACGTATATGTGACAAACATGAGAAATTGTTATTATTATGTAATTTATATAATTAACGAACTTTTTCAAACGAACATGCCTTTGGATCGGTTAACAGAGCCTATTAGAGTGGTAAGCCAGGAAACTATTACCCTTCCTTTGCAGTGGATTAAATATTTACCTTTCAGGTCCTCACATTTCATCGTCTCATTACGCTAAATACTCGTCTCGAAACCAATATCTCCTTGTCATGTATTGATTGTTCAGGAAATTGTGTACAAGTTTTTATTTTCCTTATATTACATTGCCTCTTATTGTATCATAATGTGTTTTATAATAGGTATGGGTTATACATCACACGAATTTTGATTACTTATCATTCATATATCCGTATTTATGGGTGCTCTTGTTAGTTTATTTAATAACTCTGTTAATCATAATAGCACTGTTCACAACCAAAGCTATATATTCCTAAGGTTTATAATTATATTTAAAATTGGTTAAGATTTATTATAGTTTTTTAATATAAATCCTTTTTATTTATTGATTATATATAAATAAAATTAATATATATACATAGATACTGATTAAAACATGTAAATAATAATAAAATTCTATATATTAAACAAAAGTAATAACATCATTATTATATATTAACCTTGCCTTAACATATTTTTGATAAGATTATTTATTACTTCATTGGTTTCATTAATCCTGATATGACGTAGTGCACCTCGCAAGGTTTTGCTATAAAATATGTACTACTCATATCATGTTATCAAAATCAAATCATAATCACTGAAATGACAAGAGTCAAACCACTGTATAAAAGTCAACTATATAATCACTCTTGTAAAACTCATATAATAATACATATGAAATAAGAAAAGGGAATGTACAGCGTATATACTTATACCTATGCTATTAGGCATAGTAAATTAAGATCTGTTTATACGTGGTCGTTTTTAAAATGCACGGAAGGTAATATAAAAGTATTATATGTGCTCCAGGAGGACAAGGTGTTTATACACTATTTTTTACTAGGTTATTTTGATAGTGGCACTTATTTCACATTGACTTAGTATAGAGAGTAATTATGGATTGCATTATTAGTGAGTTCTTGTGATTGTGATGTGACTGTTGATGAGGCTCGTGGTGATTGATATATAATGAACTAAGGAGGATTTCAATCATCCTTTGTATTAGAAAGGTAACTCTAAATGGCTCAGATAGGAGGCCAAATAGATGTGATCTCTTTATAATTTATATATATTTATATATATTGTAGGTTCACATAGATATAATACATTATTCTTAATATATATAACACTTCCACATACATTTTATACATAATGTTTATGATTATTTTATATTAAAATTCTCTAAATCTTTGCAAATATGCCAATCATTTATATCATTATCGATGATATAGTTATGTGTCTCACCGATGCCGTCCGAAAGCACATATGTAAAAAGCTCCCTCCCAGATATCATAGTATGATTGGCCTCTGGACCGGTAGCATAGATGCTTTCAGCCCATCGTTTTCTAAGAAGATGTATGAATTTCTGCACATCGATAGTGTCTAGGAATCGTTTAATAACAGTAAAATAAGTAGCCTGAATACGATCTCTATGGTAACTTAATGGAAATTGGATCGAAAATCTATGGTATCTTATCAAGAGAATTTAAAGGTGTTGATTGAGTTGAAAATATAAAAATGGATCTGACAACGATGATTGTGATTTTCTATAAATAATCTGAGGCATAAAACATCGCGCCATATGGAAATGTACTGTGTTCGTGTTATTCTAGATTTCTTAGCAATAACAGATTGTCATATTAGAATGCTGACATACATCCGGTAATATACCTCTAACATTATATGTGTTTGAGGTTTATGTCTGGTAACGGGCTAGGAAATAGCACTCAAGTGACTATGATAGAGTTGCTATATGATCTTGACCGTCTGATATATTATTTTACTCAGCCATAAAATTATTTCTAGAAATATCCCACGTTTATAGGATGTATATAGTATGTGAATTTGACTGACTGTTGTATAGGGTATTGGCAATTTATCTCAGTCTGTGCTCTTATACTCTAAAATACAGTCACATTCTGGCTAAAATCTAGTACAGCTATCTAGGATCCAGTTAATAAATAGCTCGTGCAGCTTGGTTTAAATACGTGATATATTTTCTTAGTAATGGTCCTACTCTTTTATACAGTGTGATATACATATCCAAAGTACATATATCATCTGGGACTATCATGAATAATTTATAATAAGCTTTGTATTATAACATTGAGTAGTGATTGGTAGTAACATATACTGTGAAATTATTGAAGTGAACTAATGCCGAGGATAATATAATGAAAGTTGAAAACCTCATATCTTAGGTAGATCTGAATTTCCCACTGGACTAATAACTTGATCTTTTTGTAATTATAGAGGTTATTAATAGTACTATAGCTAAAGGTGATCAATGATATACCTTGTGAAAAATAGATGCACTTTATAATTACTAATCGTAGAACTTGTGCAATACCGTTATAGAGCAGTCACAAAACTGAGTATGATTTTAAATATAATAGAGTTATGGGGTCCTAAAAACATATCTATAGCAAGTATCCTTCATCATTTAATAATTTTCATCTACATCACCAGGAACTGAGTATTTAAGCTTGGAACAAAAAAGTTTTATACATACTCTTAATAACTCACGAAAAAGACGATAAAATTAATATTCTCGATCTAAACACTCAAACTAATATAAATTATATAACGAGATCAGAACGAGATGATTAATAAAGGATTATTCATTATAACAGCAATATCAGTTAAAAATCATTATCCTTCTACATGTTCTGTAAAGGTATTTATATAACTAATTATATATTATATAGATATATATATATATATATAATATATATTATATATAATATATATATATTATATATATATATTATATATATATGAGCTCACTTGAAGTAGGGGGGGGAAAAAAACTAACGTGTAAACATTTCAAGACAACTTACCTTTTATAGCAGGATGCCTGTAAAGGCGTTTGTTTTGGGCCTGGCCTTCTCTTACAGTATGAGATCCTTTTAAAGTAGAGAGTGGGGAATAGGTATGAGAAGTTCTGTCAAAATAGTCCAAGCTGCTATTTGTATCGCCATCTACATCTGAGAAGATTTTAATTATCGTATATAGTAAGATAAAAGGAAAATATATTATTTGCAGTTATGTTTCTCTGCTCGCAATATTTTGTCTCAAGATTCAGATTTCAAGAAATAGATATTGAATTATCAATAATTACTGCAAATGGTAACCCCTTACATTTGTCTGACAACGACGGATCGTGAAATTTATTTTCATTATCCTCAGAGAGTGTTTCAAGTTGGCTTAAAGGAGGTAGCGTTGACTCCGGACAGTAAGCTCCTCCAACAGCTGTAAATTAAATTTATTTATTTCTTCTTAGGAGGGGATTTGTATATGATTTTTTTGTATTAAGTACAATGATACATTAGTAGGTAATAGAGATGGGCAATGTCGTTCACAAATGCGAACTACTCAGAACTTCATGGCTCACTATACTAATTCAGTTCTTTTATGTCGTTTATCGTTCATTTTTAAAATATATCTTGGTACCATGATTTTAATATATATATATATTAACTATATTATATATATATTTATATTATATATAATATATATATTAGTTAATATATATATATATATATATATATATAGTAATTATATATATATTATACAATATTTATATATGCCATGGACTTCACATATCGCATTCCCACCAAACAAACACCTTACCTTCAAAACGCCAATATAATACTTTATTATAATCCCCCAAAATTCCCAATAGAAGATAACGCTGTCTAAGAAGCAAATGGACCTCGCTCGGTGCAAATCGGGTCACCACCCGAGACTCATGCAATATTAACATAGAATTTGAACTAGAACAACGTCAACCTCCCCCACTTGCACCAGATGCCACAATTCTCAGGATACACTAGAGCACTCTTCTGAGATGCCCAGCTTCTCGACGCCCCCGGCGTCTTTTCTGTCGCGCTCGCCGCGGACCAGTGCAGGCTCGCCGGCCAGGATCATCTGGCAGCTGCGTTGCCTCCAATTAAGGTGGGCCAAGGGGCAGAAGTAGGTATATATATATATAAATATATATATATATAATATATTATATTAATATATATATTATATATATATATATATATAATATATATATAATATATATATATATATAATAATATATATATAATATTACTTGAAAACGATGATGAAATTTTGACGATAACGATGGCGATTATAGTAATTTTTTGACGATGACGATTAAATACTGAATAATATATTTAAAAGTTTTGGTCTCTCTCTCTCTTCTCTCTCTCTCTCTCTCTTCTCTCTCTATATATATATATATATATATATATATATAATATAATATATATATATATATATATATATATATAATATATATATATATATATATATAATATTTATTTATATTATATATACAAGGCTGTAGACGGGGGGGTTAGGGGGTTCAACCTCCCGAAATTATAGCGATCAAAATTTTTTGATTCTTTAAGTCTCTTAATAATAATCAACATAATAATAATAATTAATGAATATGAAAAGTATTTATTAATGGAATGAGGAACATGTTTGTGGTCCGTAGCGATTTCTAGGTAAGTGGCTGTTCCTCATGATATGTATAATTATATTAGACAGAGGACTTAAATGTAAGGTTTACCAAGTTGGCAGATAATAGCAAATTGGCAACCTCAGTAAGGATAATGATGGATGTATAAATATTTAAAATATAGGGAGGGAGCTGTAATCGTTGTGGGACTATCAAGTTCATTCTTCTTCAACTAAATCTTTCTCTCCTCATAACCATGGTTCGATCGTCTTGTTCTCTGGCCATTCAGGCTAGAGACAGTGGTATCGGGGTTGAAAAATTCTCGTTCTTCAAATCACTCTCGCCAATTTTCATTCAGCTAGAAATCATGCAAGGGGATACTCTTCGCGAGCAAGCGGCTTTCCATCAAAACGCGAGTGCGCTAATCTCCTGGTTCTTTCTTAACGTGACAACATCTTTCTGGCCTTTGCAAAAACATCTCTAGCAACTTTTTAAATCTCCCTTTCCTCCTGATGGTTCTGTTGCTATTCTCCAACTGAAAAGGCAATCTCTTCTGCCTCTATTTTCAAACTAATAACCTGACGATTCTGCGCATTTACTCTCCTCCTCCTTCTCCTTTCGGGTGTCCTAATGTCTTTGCCTGTGATTACATTTGATCGGGTGCATAGGCCTGAAAAATCTATGAAGGATAGGAAGATGGGTGGTCCAGATGGCACTCCTCCCCAAGTTTTTTGAGGGAGTGTGCATCCGTCCTGGGTTCAACTAAACTCCCTATGTCTCAAAACTAGCACTTTCCTCAGTGTTGAAGCTCGCCATGTCCAACCTTCGAAATAAGGAAGCCGTCTGATCCTTCAAACTATCCCGCTATAGCTCTCACTTGTATTCTTCTAAGATTTGAAACCCTTCTAACTCTCACTTCTTAAATTATCTGGAAACTCAATTCTTTCTTAACGATAGCCACGGCTTTCAGCGCTCGACGTTCTTCTGGCGATATACTATCCTATTTAACCGATGTATGGTTTTTCAGCTCTTAGGAATACGAGGAGACTTGCGTGGTGGCGCTTGACATACCCAATAGCATTTGACCGAGTATGGCCGCGTCACTGCTCTCCAAGCTCCCTCCTTTGGTTTCCCTCTTTCTCTTTGCTTAATTATGTCTAGCTTTCTTTCAAATCTCTAATTCGGCTGTTTGTTGATGGGCGACTTCTTCTTTTTCTGTCAATAGTGGTGTTCCTCAAGGGTCTGTTTATCTCCTACTTCTATTCCTAAAATTCCTATCTAATGATCTTCTCACCTGCACATACAACTCTATCTACTCAAATACCGATAACTCGACCCTTCATTCTTCAACTCATTTCATTTTTGCTCCTTTCTTTTATCTCTAGAATTGCCTCTCGTCTTAATCTTCCTATTCTATTCGCGAATCTGGATAGAATTTCCGGATGAGGTCGTCTCACCTTGTAAATTCAATTCTTTAAAAACCCACTTCTACAAATCTCCTTCTCTAAAACGCATTCTACTTTTCTATCTCTTCGACGGCTCTCTCGTCTCTCCTGTTCACAATAAACATCCTTGGCCTAAGCATAAACAAAAATGTCTTGGAACTTCACATCCACCACGGTTGGCTAGGGGCCCAAGAACCTGGTAGTTCTGTTAGACTGGCGAGGACTTTTTTTTTCTCTCTCAGGAGCTTGAGCTATACAGGGTCCTCATCCGCCCTTGTGTGAGTACTGCTTCTCATATCTGGGGGGGGGGCTTTGGTTTCACCTTTTGGATAGGGTCGAGTCCAAGCCCAAAAGGTTATAAACTGTTCTGTTAGTGCTTTAACTCTATTCTATAGGCACCCCAGCGGCAGTGCTCGAGGGAGGTTATCATTTGCGTCGCACCACATTTACGAGCACACTTAGTAGCACAGGAGTGCTGTATCTGTTCAGACGTTTTGTGTTTGATATTGGTACTCCAGGCTAGTGTCGCTGTGGTGCTTCATTCTTGTTCCCGCCACCTCTGTTCTGTTGGAATATCTTTCATCCTCTGTATTTCCTACTGAATTTATCTCCTCACTTTAAAGCCTGCGTTCTGTGCTCATCTGGTAATTTGGGATAGAGGGTGAACTTTGAGCGTACTACACCCTCCTTGAATGGGCTTGACTGTCCGTGAGTGGTGGACAACTGTAAAAAAAATCTTAAGGTGTCATAATAAAAATGGCAATCTGAAGCCCCTTACTCACCCCATCCAAAACATCATTCAGATTATCCCGAAAAATCGCAACTCTTCAACATTACCCTCAGATGGACCATTTGTCAAACCACACATACTTTTACCTATTCAACTTAAATTTAACTTTAGATTTTAGCACTCACACACACAAATTTACTTATAACTCTGTGCCACAAGTCAACTCATCAGAATGGCAAATCTTCTATCCCCTCTCATTCCTTTCCACACAACATCAAACACAAATTCTCACACCACACCACTCATTTTTCAACGTTTCATTCCATCTTTTGTTTCAGTCACAGCTAGCAATCAAATTTGCCTTTAATATTTGCCCTTTCGTAATACATCCATCACCTCTCTCTCTTCTCCTCATCATTTTTCCTCTGACATCATGTATCATACGATTCATACATTTTGCCGAAAGAAGAACTCCGCTTACGGCGATACGACCTTCTCTGAGCATGGCATTAGCATTCCGCGAAAGATAGTGGTTGTGCCAGCCAACCCAACTACACCTCACTTAGTTGCCTTCTACGACCCCGCAGACATACGATGTCGGCAATTTTTTCTCCCACACATAGGGGATAAAGGGATAGGGATGTTTAAGATGTTGTCTAAAAGAGGGGTGTGAATATAAGTATGTGTATTGATATGTGGATAAAAGATGTTTGTCTCGGAGGATGAGTGTGGATATGGAACGCGAGAAGAGAAGGCGAACCATTAGGCACTGGAACGTCATAACATACCATAATCAAAATTGATTATATATATTATATATATTATTATATATATATATATAATATTATTAATATATATATATATATATATATATATTATATATATATATATATATATTATTGAGTTTTAATATTATTCTAAAATTTGTTCATTTATCTGTTCACTTTTTATGACGATACGATTGAAACAAAACATGCCGATTTTGCCGATGACAATTAATCGTCCCCTCATTAATATATATATATATATAATACATATATATATTATATCTATATATATATATTATAGTATATATAATATATTATATATATATATATATATATTTATATAATTATATATAATATATATAGTATATACTATATATATATATCTAAAGATCGCCATTTGATGGAAAAATTAATATTGTTTTCTTTTTACTAAATCTAGATAAAGAAATTAAATAAGGATAAAATATTAACAATAATAAATTTATAATAATATGAAAGTATTATGTTCCGAAAGGCTAGTGAGAGAAAAGCTTGTACAATAGGCAGAATCAATTTTTTTTTTTTACAGCTAAACGTAAACTTGCCCTTAATATATACTATCATTATATATATATATATATAATATAATATTTATATATATATATATATATTTATATATATATAAATTATATATATATATATATATAATATATATATATATTATATTATATATATATATATATATATAATATTAAATATATATATATATATATATATATTAATATATATACGAAGATATTAGATTATCATATAATATATCTATCTATATATATATATATATTATATTATATATATATATATTATATATTTTTATTAATGCATATATATATATATATATATATATATATATTATATATATATTAAAAATAATTATGTAACTTAGTTTCAAGTTTTAATAAATTACTATTAAAATCTCGACCAATAAAATTATAGAACGTCAAAAAATTCCGACCAATAAAAAACTTCTGACCTTGCTATTAAAATCTCGAGAGCGAGAGAGTTCGAGTCTCGGCCTGGTTACCTGAACTAACACAAACAATTACTGTCAGTAGGAGATTTTATTACAGTTTATGGCATAGTGAATTACACTAATCTCTACCCACACGTAACTAAAACAGAGCTAACACATATACAACAGAACAATCTATTGTAACATACAAAATCACACTCTCTCATGCTTCTAGCATAAGAAGGTTCGCTCATTTGTATGCCAAACTGCGTCCACGGTGGCTAGAATATCCAAATGGTTTGAGCCGAAACAGGGCTTGCTTTCAAGCCTAGATAATCTTTGCATTCTAATCCACTTGGTTAGGAAATGTAACAATTTCACTTGAACAAAATCCTACTGCGGTAGGTAATGCAGCTGCTGAGGTACCCTCTTCAAAATAGTCAACAGGGCTGAGGTGGTAGGGATTTGGTGTCTAAAAAATGCAGAGAACATAATACGTTATCTACGAAGATATAGGGGCATCAGGTTGGCCTCCACCTCTAGGCTCTCTTTATGGGAGGAACAGAATGCACCAACGCGAGTCGAAGGCCAGTATTTAGAACAGGTTGAACATGTGAAGCAAAGTAGTTGAAGACTGCCCATACACGACACTCCCGTAGTCCAGTTTGGACAAGACGAGGACAGTGTCGAGGCGCAAAAGGGACGCGATCAGCCCTCTCCAGCCGAGAGATGATGGACAAGGTCCAGCGTCTTGCAACAGTGTTATAGAGAAAATCCCTCCCCCGGTCTCGTGGAGAAGTTTGGAGAAGGAGTAGAGGTCCGGATTCTTTGAAATGTCTGTATAGGGAGAAACACTAGAATATGATGCAAAATTGTAGCCAAAAGCGTCCGTAACAGGCACCAGAGCCGAAAGAATGTCGGAAATTAACCGGGCCATATCGAAGTGATTGGAGAAGAGTCATTAGAACGCTTGGAGATTCGTCTCTCAACGTTCCATGCCAAGGATAGAGGATTTTCAGAGCTAACACTGGACACAATTCCTAAAGTACGATTTACGGGTACGACGTTTTATGCAGCGAAATCTAGCTGCGGCAAACTTATAAATGAAGCAATTATTGACGGTTGTATGTTTCTTAAAATATGAGAAAAGCTTTCTCTTTTCCCGGTTTGTCTGCGGACATTCTTGGAACCACCAGGGAGTGGCTAGTCTGCGATCGAGGAATGTGGGCCGTAGCTACTCCAAGAACTGTAGAGGAAAAGTAGCTAAAGGCATCTTCAATAGAGGGGAAGACCTCGCTTGGGTAAATATAAACAGCTGTTGCTGACTGGAAAGCAAGCCAATCAGCTCGGAGGAGGCGTTGGGGACGATGTAGTTTCCTCCAGAAAAATCGGGTAGTGGTCGCTACCGCATAGATAGTTGAAGAGGAAACACAGAAAGCAATCCATTACAGAAATAGAGCATGAGAATACATCAATGCCAGATGAGGTATTGGTATCTAGGCATTCATATGTGGGGATGCCCGTATTGAGACAACCCAGAGAGAAGAGAGGCAGCAGGTAAATAAGAACTTTGGCATGTGGGGAGGTGACCGTGTCATCCCATAAAGATTGGTACTCGGACGGAGGAAGAAAATCCCGTTCGCATAGCTTTAATTCCTGAGGACAAATACACGCAGGAGTGTACATATTTATAAGAATAGTGAGCTCTTCAAAATTTGGGTAATAACCACGGTAATTTCACAGCAAGAAATTAGCCATTATTGATGAACAAAGTAATTTAATCAGTTGGACGATCGGTAACGATAATCTTGATACGCTTATGAAGGTCCCTGGTATGACCAGGCAAAGAAGGATCCTGATGAAGGATAGTATATCCTTGCAGCAAGGGCAAGTCATGCAGAATAGACAAGCGGGATTGAGAACGCGGAGGGGCATCCACTGTGTGTTCCGCTGATGGGGAAAGAAGGGGATCCCCAAAAATTCCAGTCAACCGTCTCTCTTACTCATCGGCACTTGAGAGGTGGACGTCAGATGGGCACGAGGGTTCAGGAAAGGGGGAGGGAGCAATGCCCACATCAGTAGAACTAAGGGTCCCTAAAGAGACGGTTTCCGGTAATGGGATTGCCTCAAGCAACTCGCAAACAGTGGTTGGCTGGACTGTAGCCTCATCAGGAGAGGACAGAGTTAACTGTGTGACCAAGGAATAAGACCTCACAGAATCCCCAACTGTGATGTCCTTAGTAGCTACCTGGATCGAAGTGTGGTCCAGAATCACACGAGAAGACAAAGGGCTCTTCGACGGGGAATAAACTTGGTGCGGGGGTATCGCCCGCTCAAGAGGTGGAGGAGGAGTAGTGATCAAAGTTACTGGAGGAAGATCCAATATCTGAGCCTCAGACGCGGAGGAATCGGCCTTACTACTCCAGGCACGTCGGGATAGGGGGAACAACTGACCAACCCTCATCCATCGGTTCGGCCAATGTTCGTAGCTCCTGTCACACCGCTTCAGATTCAATGACTGAAGAACCAATAGGTAAATGGTCCGTATGGACAAGGGACTCATCCAGACCAGGTCTGGGAGATGTTGCGATAGAGGAGTCAGGTGACGACAGTGAGTCGATGGAAGTCAAAGTGGAAGGAAGTGGATGGGGTCCCATACACCTAGAGGTTTCTGCTGATGGGAGCAGAAGCACTCTCCTGGGAACGGGATTGAAAGAGGCGACCAGGGCGCTTCGACTGGGCACCAACTCAAGGTCAACGGACCATCTGACCGGAAATCACTAGCTCTATAAGCCAGAAAGTAGTAGTCTATGTGCTTACCATGGCCAGCGCACCAGTGGTAGAACGGGCAGGCAACAGAGGAGGAGAAAGCTCCGATATCAATGAAGAGGTAGGCTGCTTTCGAGGGTTTATGGTCTGGAAATGATCAGATTGTTGTTTCGGTCCGTCAGGTAAACTCTCTTTCTCTAAAGAACAAGAAGCAACATCGACACTAATCCGTGAGTGAGGGGCGCCCTCGAAAAGGATAGGAGCTCGGGGAGGAGTAGAAAAGTTCTGATTCAATCTAAGAGGAATAATAGATGGTAATGTAGGAGAAGCAGCAAGGGGACACGCCCTCCCAGGAGCAATTGCAAACCACTGGCCGAGCTTCGGGGGAAAAGGAAGAGAACTTTCGAACATGAGAGCGATCAGTTTGTGGAGGAACAGTCAGGAAATGGTCCGGCTGTGGGACAGTAGACAGGATAACAGCGCACGTCCGTGTGAACGTGTCCCATCACCCCACTGTCTACGTCCGGCCTCCCGTTGGTCAAGATTTCCAACATGGCAGAGTTCGAGTACTCGTCTCTCGCTCCCATACACCGGACAGTTCGTGGATGCTGAGCCATGGCCGACTCAACAAATTGCACATAAAGGCGGATTAGGACGAGGAAGGTGGAGGTCATCTCCGTAATTGGAACAAATGTCTCTGGTTTCTCGATAGTATTTACGGGGGTGGCCAAATTTTTGGTACGTAAAACAGCGTCGCGGCGTCGCGATCGAGGAATATACTGACGCACAGTATAACTGGTATACACGATCTTAGCTTTCGTGGATGGGAAGGGGGTGCTAAAACTTAGAAGAGGGCGTGAATTCGGAACATCAGGAGCCTCTCTGGAGGAAGGAAACCGGTAAACATCAGACACTGGGTCATGCCGACGTTTCAAGTGAGCCAGGATGTACTGAGGGGTTCCATCCTTTGCCTCTGCAGCTAAAATTGTACCCTTAGAAGTATTTCTAATATCGTCGTGGGTGGAGACGATGGGAACATCTCCCAACGATTGTAAATCAGAGATAGCAGAGCTTAACCAACAGAGAACCATTTCTCATAATGGTTACAGTAGGGTCACTAGTATGGAGGAAATTTTCTAGGTCGTTGATATTTCTATATTTTTTCAAGAGTGTAGACGTGGTCGATCGAAGATAGAAATAGAGTGAAAAATCCACCTCAGACTGGGTTCTTGAAGGACCATCAGTATACATGAACGAAGGTACTTTCGAGCAATGGTTTTCAAACTGTAGTCCGCGCACCCCTTGGGCTGCGTCTCGAAACATCAGAGGGTCGGTAGAAGCGTGAAGAAAACCTTAAATTTTATTTTTTAGTAATTTATATATATATATTATATTTATATATATATTTATAATATATATATTAATTATATATATATTATATATATATATATTATATATATATATATAATATATATATATACTCCCACCCTATATTTTATATATATATATAATATTAATTTTTTTATATTTTAATTTTAAAATAATTATTTAGTAATATCAACTATAAATTAGAATTATTTTATATATATAATATAATATATATATATATTGCGAAAGGATAGGGGGGTGCATTTAATTTATTTTTTATTCTTGGGAGTGCGCCACTAAAAAATTGTTAAAGTAGATCGTTTCTACTGGTAACAACCTACATATGAATAATGAAACACATTGAATAAATGGATTAATTTTACTAAATACTAAACCATAATACACGAGCGTGTGTTATTATCACGAATCACGCTTGAACTATAAACAATAAATAAACAAGAATATGATACATTAGTAAATATGGCCATGTTGCCAGAATTCTCTCTACTGGCAAAGTAGCCAAAATAAAATACATAAAATATAATTTTTCATAGAATAAACAATATTCTTCAACAAAAATGATTGGGAACCACTGTCTTAGAGAAACGAAGACGCCTCCGATTAACATTATTTAGGTTCGTTCGATTGAGCACCTGGAGGGAAGAGGAACCACTGGGCGACGTGGCGCAGCAGGACAGGAAAGCTTCCAGGTGAAGGGTGAGAATTTAAGAAATCAACCTCACAATGTTCATTGTTGGTCAATTCATCTACGAGAGCGTCAAAGCCTCTATTGGAATCTGACTTAGAAGATGCCAGGGGTGGATCAGGTGGGGTCCCCGACGGAAGATGGTGATCGTCTTTCTTTAAAACCGTAAAGTTATTTAGTTTTTTAGTCATTGAGAGGAAAAACATCAGTAAAACGACAAATCTGCAATAAATAATCACAAAAACAATAAAGTCATATGAAAGGAGTACATACCCCCATCACACCAGGTCTGAAAACGAAACCCGTAATACGATCCCAAAACCCCACACTGTAGCAGTGGGCTGTGGTTGTGGTCTTGGCCTTGGCTTAGCTCCCTCTTGCGCTCATAATCATATTCTTTTTACACGGGAGTAGACTCCCCATATCACATACGGACCATAAAACACTAATACTACTACTATTATAGACAACGTTTTTTCATATACCTTTCTGTGCAGAGGAGAAAGAATTCCCACAGTATATGTTCTATACGTCTCAACCACGGGGAGGCAGAGCAGGAGAGCCCGTCGCCAGTGCTAGACGAACACCCGGAAGAGTGACGGGAAGAAGGGATGCACCCACAGGAGAGCACGGAAATTGGAACCGATATTAGTAAAAGCTGATAAAAAGGCGGGAGGGAAGTCATACAGGGATGGGGAGTCGAAAAAAAAATAAATCGACTCCAGACTCCGACTCCCAGAGCCGATATTAAAAACAACCGACTCGACTCCGACTCCAAGAATCGATATTTTAAAACTGAATTCCGTCCGATTCCGACTCCCAATGAAAAATTTCATACACACACATTTTGTACGATTTTAATAGCATCGCTCGCTGTTGATAATTCGTTATGCACAATACACAAGTACATTTTTTTTTTGCTATTTTGACAACGACAGCAAAAACGAAAAAAAACTATATATATATACGCTGTATATAACTATATATATATAGTAGTATAATATATATATTATATATATATTATATTTTATATATATACTATAAGTATTAGTATTATATATTATATATATATATATATGAAGTATATATTATTATATATATATATATTATATATTTTACATACGCTTTAGGTGAATTTTTTTGCCTAGGGCGGAATGAAGGTTAGAGGGCCCATATTATATATATATATATTTATATATATATATATATATATTATATATATATATATATATATATATAATTAGTATATATATATATATAATATTATAATATATATTATACAGTATATATATATATATATATATATATATATATATTATATATAATATATATATTATAATATATATATATATATATATATTAATATATAGTATAAAATATATATATTATATATATATATATATATATTATATAGTTATATATATATAGGTTATATATATATATATTATATATATTATTATATATATATAATTATAAATAGTATATATATTATCACTATATATATATATATTATATAAATATATTTAATATATATATATATGTAGAATCGGAATCGGAATCCTGCATGTGGCTTCGAACGTAAGAAATGTTCTAGTTTGCGTTCGTTTGTGTCAAACTCTACCGAAAAAGTCGCAAAAAATGCTCACCAAACATAAGAAATTTTCCTTAATTCTGAAAGGTTGCTATTCTCGTGCTTGCCCGAAATTTAAGCAGTCTTACGAAAATGGTAACAAACAAGATGGGCTTGGTGTCTGAATTGATGAATGTTTCATTCAATAAAATCAGCTTTTAAATCTAATTTCTTCCAAATGGATAACTCCATCACAATAAGTAGATCAATTATTTGTAATATAACCAGTTGTGTTATCTTTTTATTTCTTGTTTATTCACAAATATACTAATATTATATATATATATATATATATATATATATATATTTATATATATATGTATATATAATATATATATTATATATATATATATAATATATTATATATATTATTATATATATATATATATATATAATATTATATATATTTATCAGAACAGCTGATTCCAATTGTTTAAAACAAAAGTAAACCTAACACGAAATCGTGGTCGTTTAAATCAGAAATTAGTGCTAAAACTGGGTGAGCATTTCTTATCGAGCGAAAGCACAAATGACAAATGACAAAAGCGAAAACGGTCTAAATTATTAAAAGCAAAGAAATACCAAATTCATTCTATGTCATTCTATCGTAAACGTAAATTATGATTAAAGGAGATAGAACTAAAGTAAATTAGTTCCAGTAAAGTATTAGTG
>JABUQX010071787.1:0-33800 GCA_015478945.1 Trachelipus rathkii | reverse complement strand
TCGTATCTTCATCACTTTTCTACGTTAGACATTGCTCAATTCGTTAGAAATCCTCAATCGTCCTCTCCGTGGCAAGCTTAGCACGCAATCCCCAATAACCCCCATCTCTAACTAATCGTGCGTTGCAACTAATAGCCCATCCTGTACTTTTTTAACCAATATATTGTTACGGTTTCCTCCCTTGTTCTTCTTGCAACTATGGGAAATAGTATGCAATATTCCATCGTCCTCCGCATATGCCATGTTTTCTGTGAATCCCTCCGATGATGTCACCGGTATAACAATCTCCTCCTCTCTCACCCTAATTCTTTTCTATCCTGCTATTACACTATGAACCACACTGTGTACAGGAAATGTAACTCCTTAAGCTCCGCCTGTTACGTATCGTCAACAACAATGAGTTGGTGATTCGCGTGAAACAACCCACCCACTGCCCTCCTAAGCTGGCCCTCTTACACCTAGTCTTCACTCCAAGCACCGAGGTGTGTCCCCGTATCCATTTACAGTGCTGTTTTGCTGTCGTACGCCTAACGGCACTTTCACTTGTACTTATTACTGTATGTAGTAAAGTCCCCTTTTATCACTTTCTAATCAACTTGGGTTCTATCTGATGGTAACGATCCTCGAGTATCTCCCAAAGTTTTACCCTATATTAACTTCTCCCTAGGTTCGTACATGATCTTGCCGACTCGAGGAATACCTTCTCTAAATCCACAAAAAAGACCACCTCGTTATAACTATTCCCATTATTCCCACTCCCAGCTGCTTCTTCTTATCAATTCATCTCAGTAGAAAATATCGATCTGCTGTTCTGATATCCGTTAATTTTTCTACGTGAAAAGTTATTTATAATTCCCTGAATTTAGTTAAATTTAAATTTAGTTTTTAGCAGCAAATTATAATAGTAAAAGTTTAATTAATAATAATGAATATATTATTAATATTATATATATAAAATATATATATATTTAATATTTCTATTATAATATATTATATATAATTTTATATATATATATATTATTTATATATTTAATTATATATAATGATATATATATTATATTAATATAATATATTTATTAATATATATAATATAAATATTATATATATTATATATATTTAAATTATATATCTATATAAAATATAATATATTATTAATTAATATATATATATATAATATTATATATATTATATATTAAGGTTGTTATAATATATTAATTGTTTATAATAGTTGCACGCAAGTTTTTTTTCTGAACAAATGTGTGTATCCATATATATAAAAATAGCACTAGGGACTAATGAGGATATATATATATATATATAAAGTCTTATATGTTAGTATATATTATATTTAAAGTATACTCTCATATATATTTAACGTAGAAAGATAAATGAGCTATTGATATATATATACATCACTTATAATATATATATATATTGTATACTGAATAGAGTAGTATTATTTATATATATGATATATATATATTATATATATATATATATATAATATATAGTATATATATATATATTATATATATGTATATATATATATATTATTTAGTATATTCAGCTTTTTTGATACTTTTTGTATACTTATACTATTGTATACTATCTATTTCTATTTTAATACATGCATATAAATTATTATCTATATATATTATATATATTGAGTAATATATAATATATTTATATTATATCAGCATATTATATTTATATTATCTATAATATATACTATTACTCTATAATATATATATATTATATACATGAGATTAACTCTGCATGTAAGTGCGAATCTATATGAGTTAAGATATAATAGGTATAACTATATTATATCTTGAACTCAAAAAGAAACTCATTAACTGAAAGTCATCTCTGGAGAGTTTTTATTATAATATATTAATTTATTTTCTGATTTGGTTATTAAAGATATAGTCCTTATATTTATTTGTTATAACTAAGTGATTATTTTAATTATTATTTAATTATTGATTTAATATTTTTATTATTTACTAATTATAATTCAATATTTCTTAAATATAATGATTACTTTATATATTATTTATATATTAGTTGATAATAGTTTACCTCTATTTATTCCCTATCTATTACTTGTACTATTATTCTAATTCATGGAAAACATTGCATATCTCTAACTATTATTTATTATATAAATGATTATTAATTTATTTATTATGTCTATCAATTTTTCTATATTATTTATTATTGTTATTATTATATGATTTAATATTAATTATATATTATATATATGTAATTGTGTAATAATTATTTATAAGTTTATTTATATAATTATATATTATTATGAGTTTATTTATTATATTATATTTTATTATCCTATATTTTGCAATATCAAATATATATTTATTATTATAGATTAATATTAATTATTATATTTATAGGTTAATTAATTATTATATTATTAATTATTATATATATTAGTGATTATTAAGTTTTATTATTTATTTATTATTATAGTTTCCCTATATTTAATAATTTATATTTATAATTTTTATATTCAATCAATGTTTACAGATTAATAATTCTTTTCTTTTTATAATATTGTTAATTTCACTTATTAATTTTATTATTAAAATGCGTAATATATTAATTATTAAAATTTATTAGTGATATTATAATTATATATATTATTATTATTTTATTATTATTATTCATTAAATTTATTATTTTTTATATGCTATATAATGTAATCCTAAACTTTCCTCAAACCTCTTAATTTTACTTACTATTCTATGATTAAACTAGATTTGAACTCAACTATTCCATTTGAGCCTTATTAATATATTATTGTACCTTTAATAGTCCAATAAATTTACTTATTATTTCCATTTATCACTCTATTAATTTATATCTACCTCCAATCTTAATATATAATATTTATTAATATTATAATATTAAATAATATATCTGATTATTATTAATTATATAGTTCGTGTATATATAATTTATATATTTAGATTTAACTATATTTATAATTATTATTATAACCTTGAAAAGTTTCACCTACTTTATTGATTATAATATAATTTACCATATTGTTTAGAGGTTTTTTTTTAATCTAATATGATTGTTTAGTTAATTAATTAATATCTTTTATCTGGTTCTCATTTCTCTGATAATATTCTTTTATAAAGTTCAAATTTGCAAGAATATCATTCTCTCACTTTTTATCCCTTGTAAATTGAACTGCAATTGATATTCACCATCCTTCCGGATTCTGCGCTCCTCCCAACATTTCTTAAATAATTTAAATAAGATTACACTTCTTTAACTCGTATTCTCCATTATATCTTTATTAATTCCATAGGTATCTATTTATTACCTAATTCTAATGATTATATAAACTATCACAGAAGTAGGTTCCTACTCAAGTGATATCTAATC
Source organism: Trachelipus rathkii (assembly GCA_015478945.1). Lineage (NCBI taxonomy): Eukaryota > Metazoa > Arthropoda > Malacostraca > Isopoda > Trachelipodidae > Trachelipus > Trachelipus rathkii. The sequence continues at coordinate 30,383 of JABUQX010071787.1, read as the reverse complement.
ATCTTAATACTAAATTCAATATAATTATTATTATTGATTATTGTGTGATAATAGTTATTATTTTATAAACTTTATTATTATTTATTATATTATTATTATATTACTATTACTCACTATATATAAGTGTGCTCTCACGTATTATACTAACTTAATTATTTAAATTATTCTAATGACTGTATTATTTTATGTGTCACCTCTATTATTCAATATCCATAAATCTTTTATTTATATTGCACTATATCATCGTTAATATTATTTTGATATTCACATTTATTTAATATTAATTTCTCTCGTATTAATTTCATTATAAATTATTATTTATTACTTTTCTCTTTAATATATTATTATTAATTTTCATATATCATTTTGATTTTGTACCCCAAATTTAAAATTTAATTATAATATGAATAGGAAAATATATTAAAATAAATATTATATAATATATATATAAATAATAAATAAATAAATTATATATATTTAAATCTTTTTAATGTGCAACATTTCCGCTACGAGGGTTATTTAAAAACATGTTGAATTTTTGAACAGTAAATTTTTTACTCTAAAATCTTTTCGCATACTTCAAAATCGTGTATTTTCTCATCACAATTTATTAATATATTTTTATTTATAATATTTAATATATATATTATATTCATTATAATATTTAATATTATTATTATATATTATTATTTTAAGATTTAATTGTTTTTTGTGTTTATGTGAATTATAGTGGAATTTATAAGAGAAATATTTATGTAGCAAATTTTTAGTTATTAAAATCTATTATTATTTATTGTAATAATATTATATTATATATAATTTCATTCTTCCTAATATATATTAATTATCTATTATTCAATTAATTATTATTTATAATTTAATTATATTATATATTATTATTATTATAATAATTATAATATTTAATATTAATTATTATTATGATTTAATTATATTATATTAATTTATTATTATTTATATAAATTTATTATTATTTATTATCCTATTAAATTACTCACTCTTATTATCTTATTTTCTCAATGTATTAATATAATTATTATATATTAATTTATCTAATTATTACTCAGTTATTATGGTCTAGTAAAGAGAGATAACCTATGAAACTATTTAATTAATTATATTATTATTATTATTTTTTACTTAATAAATATTTTTTAAAGTATTTACCATGATATTAGTGTCCATCTTTACTTTTATTGAATATAATTACTATTATTGGATTTATTCGGAGTCCATTTATATCTCGTGGTATGTATTATGAAATTATTATCTTTTGCTTGAGTACAAATTTAGAGGTCTGTATAAAATTAGTTTTTCACTAGAAGCGATTGTTGTAAAGTTTATACTATTAATAATATTATAATTAAATATATATATATTATATTTAATATTATATTATACTTACCTTCAGTGATATACATTAAAAATATATAAATAATAAAGATACAGAATTAATCTATAAATTTCTAATAATTCTATAATTTAGGACTATATATATATATTATTATATTAATATATTAATATATTAACTTTATTTATTATATATATTAATATATAAATATATATTAACTATATATAATATTAATTATATATATACTATATATATATATATATATTATTATATATTATAATATATTATATATATATATTTATAAAGAATCCTTTAGTCAATTCACAGATTTTGGTTGGCTTACGAATTCTCAAATCGCCTATTAGTTGATGGAGCTACTTGTACACCTTCGTTTTGAAGTTTCTAAGAGAACTCTAGAAGTAGAGATATAAATATCTTTATTTCTCTTCAATTGAGTCTAATATAATATTTAATATAATATCTATTTACTTCTCCATCATTCAATCACTATTTAATATAGTATCTACAATATTATTATCTATATATTATAATAAAATTATATTAATTATTTTATATTTATATCTATATAAGTTATAATTAAAATTAATAATTTTTTATTATATTATCATATATAATACAAATATAATTATATAATATTATTATTTCAATATATATAATCACTCCATTGTGATTCCCTCACTATATACTCACTCCAAAAAATAATAAAAATGATCAGAATCTCAACTTTCTCATACTTTGAAAGTAAAAATTTATAATAATATTTTACTAATAAATTGAATATATAATAATTTGTGAATTTTATATTATATTATGATTTCATATATTATATAGTGATATATAATTATAAATAGGATTGACTTTAACTCATTGTAACGTAATTATATCAAGGACTAATTTAAAAGGTGAACATGAATATAACTATAGCAACTCACTCGATTTCAACCTCACCACTATGGAATAACATAATTTTATATAGGTAAGATACAGTTATTAATATTATCATATCCATAAGTTATTTATATATAGGTATTAGGAACATTAATAATAATATTTAGTTTTAATATTAATATTCAGGTTTATAATAATTTTTTATAGGCTAAATAATTATTGCGTAATATATGTCAGCACTCCTATAATTATAATTAATAGATATTATTGGCAATGGTTTCATGTTATAAATAATAATGTATCCATTGTGTTGTCTATTTATTATAAAAATATTGTAATTCCATGAATAAAAGTTTGAAATCAATTTTCTTAGGGCTATATATAAAATATATGAGTTCATACAGTCACAGTTTATTTGTAATTACTGGTGTGAAATTATTGGGATAATATAATAATATATATATAATTAATTTAAATTATTCATATTACGCTTATACTAATCACAATTTATGCTTATAGTATTTGAGCAAAAAGTACATACTTTTTTATTATTAATTTACTTGTATAATTACTATTACTTGAGCCCTGTATTTTTGATTGTACCTAGTATTAAATTGTTTGCAAATAAATTTATATATTTTCACATTCTATTATATTTTTTAGAACTAAAATTTTTACCTCATTAGTTTCCTAGTGCTAATACACCTACGCCTTGCGCTATATTTTAATTTAGGATAGAGTGGTTCCTATATATAATAGGTACACGCTATCTCACAGCTAAATGTCACCCTTATAAATAACGTAATGACCTCTGCCTACTTGCCGGTCCTACTTTGTTATATATATAATATATATATATAATTTATATCTGTTATTATCAATATCATAATTATATATATATATTACATATATAAGAAAACTATATATTGGTATATCTAGGTTCTTTTAACCCTCTATATATATATATATTTTCCATACTATTATATATATAATTAGATATTAAGTCACTTCCAGTATGTTTTAATATTAAAAAAGGAGTATATTAGGATTTAATATATAAATTATTAGTTATGTTTATAATATTTATTTTACTTATAATATATTTAAGTATATATGGCTCAATTAGTGATATACATATATATTATAATAATAATTATAGTTATTTTAGAAATATTATTTTTATTTATATTTTTTAAGTAAATTGGCTCAATTAGTATAATTTAATATATTTGTTTTTAAAAACATAAATAGCATAGAAAACGTTTAAATTTTTAACTTAGTATTAATTCATAAACAGAGATTAAGCTAGTATATATATATATTACACTCCCTATATAATATTCTCATATATCTATTAATATATAATTAAAATATACTAAATTTCTACCTTATATTACTTTTAATAATATAGTCATTGTTGTCACTTAAGAATATGTTACGATTTTTGAATTTTTATTGAACGCTTGGCAACAAGAAGTTATTATAATATTTTATTAAAGGAAAAAATAGCAACCGTATAAGAGCTAATACCTCTAATTATTTGTATATATATAGTTTAATATTATTATTACCTCCATTAGTTTTTAGAATTACAAATGAAATGTATGTTACAAAAATAGAAGTAGAATTATATAAGGCTACTAATATCTTACTACTATAAATTGATATATATAAGTTAATATATATATAATATAGAGTATATATATATTTAGATTTTCATAGATATATTATATATTTATAATTTTTTTGTCAATTTTTTAGAACAAAACCTGTCACTTTAACCGCCATATATATTTCTTAGCTTGATGACCAAGTACATTTACAAATAAAATGAAAAAATTCTCACTCTATAGACTTTCTACAACTCTATTTTTAAACTATAATAGTATTAAAATTTTTGAAAGCATTTTCTAATAAAGAATACATTTTGTAATAAATTTTATTCAAAAGATTTAAGAAAATTGTTGAATTTTTATCTCAAAGATTAAAAGCCCCCAAATACCGCACGATCTATTACATTTCATATGAATAGTTTTCTCCTCCACATCCCTATGTTTTATTGTCCTTTATGTCTCATTGGTTTTCAGGACTCTTTGTGAGTTAATACGTCAAATTTGACCCTATTTACATATTATATATTCCAATTTCATGTAACAAGTTATTAGTTTTGTCCCTCACTCACCTCAGAAGAAACCAATGGTCCAAGAATCTTTATGGTGATTTAAAACGTTGTACAACCTATTCACTCTCTATATTATATAGTGTAATCAGTTCAATTATTTCAGGATGATGTAATGCTCCGCTTTACTTCAAAATACTAGAATCATTTTTCAGATCTCATAGCTTTCTTCGTGAAAGTATAGTGACTTCAGCTGTAATTTTTCTCCTTTATTAACTCGCCTTAAATGTTGATAAATTGCTATACTACCTAATTTAAGGACAATTATACATTCTTTTTTAATGGTGTATTATTCCCTTATGAGATTCATAACTAAATTGAGATTAATCATAGCTATATCACAATCAAATCAAACGGTTGTGGTAGTAATATGTTCATGACATGTCTGCACAATGAGTGTAAATACCTCTTCTCCTTTTTAGTGCGTGAATGTTTCTTTTCGTTAGTCTAAGAATAAGTACTACCACCCTAATGAAATACTTGTGTCTTGAGACTCGATGAGTTTATTATTAATGTTAGTTTATATTATAATATTAAGTTAACAACATACTTAATATTCATAAATGGTATACATGTCTATGTGTCTATCTAAGCAATTGACTGAGGTGTTGTAATTTATAACTCGGTCTTTTCCCGGTCTTCTCCTCACCATTCTGTCTGTTATATTAAAAGCTTCTGGAGACGATCTGATTTATTATCGGTGCTTCTCTTTATACAGCGGTCAATCTCTCCTTAATGGTATTAGCGAATTTGCTGCCGAGGCGTGTAGTCTTTACTGCTGCTCTTTACTCCTCCTTTGCATCTGTTTTTCCCATATAGCCCTCTACAACGGACAGATCGTCATTGATTTATATACATTCGCAAGCCAGAACTACTCAGAGAAAACTCTTCTTAGGGTGTTGAGTTTATATGCTCATGTTAACATCTTTTTGAACGACAATCATATCCTCTTAAAGTCGGTTTCAGAAAAATACCCCTCTTTCGTCCATAGCTGGTAAATTCATCTCACTTATTATGGAAGTGACATACCAAGAATATCTAAGCCTCATTCGCTCCCCTTGGATGACTTTTTTGTGTTATCTCTCGATACTTTTTCCTCGCGGCGTTCACTAAGTCAGATAATTCTCTGGAGGTACTGAAGTTTCTCACAGAAAGTATACTATAGGGTATGTAGGTATCTATTGTGTTAAAGCCTTCTGAGACCACTCAACCGTCTTTTTAATGAATCCCCTTAGTTAACGGCTCTAGTCTCAACCTTCTCCTACCTATTCTCAGTACAATTTAGATAGTGTTACAAGTTTCTCTCTTATATATGCTATTTGATACGTTATTACTTCATGTCCATTTTTTATCAATTACATAAATAGTTAGTAACTAAATCTAGTTAGAATATATTATGGACACACGTGTCACTCTTTATCGAGTTCATGAGTTTCCCGTAATCAAATTATTAGAACGATTTGCAATATCATATTTAGTTGAATGTCTCAATTTCTATATATTTAATTTATATATTTTTTGATTTTATAATAATATGAAAGATGTATAGTGATATTAGTTCTAATTGTAAAAGTAATGAATCATCTTATACCTATACGTACATATACTATTTCAAGCCCATCTCTGTTTTGTTAATAATCAAGTACTTGTAAATTACCCTGTCGATCTCATATGAGGAAAAATAACTAATTATATAAATTAATATTTAATGAGAAAATCTTTTATTTAAGATATTTCGACTTCAGATCTCTCTCTTACATCGTTTTGATCACTTTATTTCAAATTCTTAACTTTAGTGTCCATTCGGAAACTGTTCTTAATGTTCTTTTTAACGGGTCTCTTATTTAAGATTGCATTGAACGTTTTCTTTTTTTTTAAGATGCTACTCTGTGTTCGGCTCTCGATAAAACCTAAATTTTACTTATATTGTTAACTATCGCTTATTTAGTCAAAATACTTCAACCCTCAACAACTTTTTTTTGATGTTGTTTTTAATGATGATTGCATTCATTCATTCTATTTTTTTTTTACCATATTTGAAAAATGAGCTATCTTATAAAAGCTTAATGAGAAAATTTGAATCACATAAGAAGAACTTATCGCGCGCACAACTTATGAGATATGAAGAAAGTTTAAATAAATTATCGTGTCACAATTCTTCTCCGACAATTAAGAAAATGTTGGTGTGCGTATTATCAGTACAATTTAAAATTGTTGTTCAATGTTAAAAACCGTTAGAATTTAAAATGATACATTTTACTTTTCCATATATGTACTCTAAAAGGAAAAACTTAATATCATACGACGCAACATCGCACAATATCACGAAAAATTTAATTACAGGATAATTAGTTATATCAGCTTCATCACGCACACGCCCAACTTACTGCAATCCGTCAGAGTCTACACAATGTTTAATTTCTCTTTTAAAAACAGACTATCAATAGACAAAATGAGTAGACACTTTCCAGCATTATCAAAAACATCATTAACAAATATTGCTATATATTTTGTATCGAAAAATTAGACGATAACTCCGGACATCAATTTCACCATCATAACGTCCTTCAAAATATATTTTATTATATAAATTTAATTTAATATTATCTCTCAAAAATAACTAAGATTATCTGTAACTTTGAGATTAGTCCATAACATTAATGAACATTTTTTAGTTGACCAAAATAATTACATTATATAATTTGTCCGGAGCGAGAGTAATTTGAGTCAAGACATCAATAAAATCCTTGAATGTCTCGATACAATATTATATGTTAAAAAAATATAATATACACTATAAAAACGATAATATATAAAATAATCAAATGTAATATTAATTTCACTTGACAACTGTTGAAATGTACGAGAAATGTGGATAAAATTAGGGTAATTTACACTTTTAGATCGTTTTACCTTCATTGTTAATAGTGATATGAAAAAGGACTATATAATATTTAACACCCGAGTTAATTAATATGTATATATCCTCGTATATAGCTACTGTACCTATTATTTATGTGACTCATTATAATTAGGTTAATTTTATTAGTTTTTAAATTCCATATCATTAAAATAAAAAAGATTTTATAATACCTCTATAAGACTAAGTAATATATATATAATATATATAAATATATATAATAATTGTAAATAGTAAATATTTATATAATATACAAGTATTTTTATATATCAGAAATGATAGTGCAGTATTATATAGAAAGAAAGAATTTAACAACCTCTTTTCTTGCTTCCTTTGAAATTTATGAACATGATAAATTGCACTTTCAGTTTTTCTACAGATATATTTATATATATATCCTAATTATTATAAATGATATTATATTGTACCACTCGGTATATATTATCAGGTGATATGTTCAAAATGATTTCAGTACATTATCCCTATTAATCTTTAACCTACAAGCCATAAAATTCTCCCGTATTTTATTCTATTACAAAACCTGATAATTCAAATGTGGAAATTAACTTAGAATAATCTCACTAATTTTAATGAATAAAATATGTCAAGAAGTTAACATAGAAAAACACAAAGAAATAACATTTAGAATCAAATATTTGTTATAGTTTAATTTATAGTATAAGTTATCTACAATTTAAGATAGTTATTCAATATTTATAAGGAGTAATAGCAAAGAACATAAGCTATTTAAAGGCGCTAAGTTGAGTTTCGATATAGTTTGATTAAGTTTTACCATGCAACCCAAAAACACCATCAAGCAATGGGCTAATGACGACAGACCCCGCGATAATAAATATATAGTAATATAATTAATTATATATTTGATAGCTATATATATATTACGTAATTATATATATATATATTATATATATATTAATAATATATATATTAATTAATATCATATATATAGGAATGTATATTGCTACTCTCAAAATATTCATACTAATTCATTTAAATACCCATATCTATAAAATTTTTTATTTCTTAGTTAATAACTAAATAATTAGAGTAAGCAAAGTAGAGTTATATATATATATATTATATCCTAACTAATTATTTAATATCATAATTATAACATATTATATATATATAATATATATTAATATATATATAATATTAATATAATTATATATTATATATAAATATTAATATATATATTAATATATATATATTATATATATATATAATATATATTATATATATTAATATTTTCCCGGTATATAAAAAAGTGTAAAGAATATAATTATATATGACTTATACTATATGCATTAATATTGTATACAATCTAATATATATAATATATATAGGTTATTTTAGAAGAGAATCGTTTTATATATTAATATTATAAATTGTAATTAATAATGATTATATATTCATATATATAGGTGAATTATATATATTATTAATATCATGAATATATAATTATTTAAAATATTTAAATTTATGTTTAACTCTAAAATGATATCATAAAGAGCAAATGATAATTTATAATAAATTTTAATTACAATTGTAACTAAGTAGATAATTCATTAACCGAGTATTATTTAGTATTATTATATTAATATATATATTTATAATTATATATTAATAATGAGCCCGATGCATAAGTTATACTTTCTAAACCTATTACGTATTATTATATAATTTATTGAAAATGTACAAACTTAATTCAGATAGAAGTGCGAACCAGTCTTTGAATAAGCGTAAGGTAATATTTTTTTACTTCAGTATATATTATAAAATATTTCAGATCTTATCTATTATTTGCGATACCTTTCAAAGGAGACATATGTTTTTATTATGGTCTAGGAAGTGCGTGTTGGGTATATCAATAAGACAAGCGCCATTATTTTTTTTCATAAAATTTCTCAATGCGTTGATCGTTGTGTTCTTTATTTTTGTGAAAAATGTGAATGTTTGAAAAGAAAATTTATCATAACTTAAATACGAAACTCTACAGTACATAAAAATTTGCAACTGTGAAGTGATAATAAATTAAAAAGTTTGCTGTTGAACATGGATAATTAAGAAAGTGTGAAAATAAGAAGAAACCGGCCAGTAGTGAGTAAATATTATCATTTTTTAAGAATATAGTAATTTTTACTTAAAACTATTTATAAATATGTAATATATAACTATATATATTATATTTATATATTATTTTATATAATATTGGATAATATGTAGAGTATTATCTTATTTATTTTATTGTATAATGTATTTCTTGTTCGGCTCAGTTGACATAATTGCGCAAGCAAGGAGCATTGTAGAAGATTAATTTCAGACTACTTAAATTAATATACTTAACCTTTAGTATGTATTTTGAGAATAACAAATTACTTAAATTGCGATATAATAAATGATAAAAAACTTTATGTATAATATATTAAAACTAGATTTGTTAGATGAATATATTAAATATGGTTTATACTTATATGTAAAAACCTTTAGGAAACCATTTCAATAAATAATATTAGAAAATAATTTTGAGTAAGTGATAGGATGTTAGCCTCTAGAAGAGCCAGACAAGTGGCATCACATATCTCTCAAAAATTGCAGCAGTCTAATACAGGAATAGTGATAAATAATATTTGTAATCTTTTGCCACATCTTAACTTTACTTTGGAAATGGAAATAGTGCTAAAATTAAAGATAAAATCAATGAAAATAAATATGAGCTAAGGATAAGTCCACAAGATAGTGCTAGTATGAAGCTCTCTGAGCCTGTGGCGTTTTAAAGAATATATATGAAATTAAGAATATTTTCTGATAGATATCAAATAAAGTAAAATGTACTAAAATTATATTGAAATTACGAAATAGACTACTTCAGATACAGATAAAGATTTTTTTAAAATTATATAGATAATATAATAGATAATATTTAATAAGTTCATATAATAAGATATATAAGAGTGATATAATAAGTAATATAAAGAACATTAGCGTGTTTAGTAATCAATAAATAAGTAAAGATCTTAAGGAGCATATAGAATATTATAATATAATACTACACTATATTAATATTGGGTAAAGGTTTATTATACAGCGCAAATTATAGATAAGAGGGGCTCGAGGCCGACGGGGAAACTCACAAGGGAGGGATCGTTTTTACAATACCCCGTAGGGAGGTAGGTAGACACACGTGAGAAGAAAAAGGAAGATAAACCCCCGCGAGCGGACGGTCACTCAAATATAACGCAAATGAGAGCGGGAAAGTTTACTCGGAGAGGACCGCTCCCCAGGTGAATTAGGGAGGAGGAATAATAGAAAGATCCTCCACCGATAAGGGTTCACCCGCGCGAGAGATATAAGGATAGACCGAAGAGACCGACCGATCTAACCTAGCCATACTGGGTCGGAAAGATAAATTGTATTAAATAGATATCACACTATGGGAGTAGAGTAGATTATTACTTAAGTGAAAAGAATTAAAATAAAAATAAATTAGTATTCTAAAAAAGATCGATATTTTGATGTTCCTAGAAGCTACGCTCCAAAATGTTGTTAATAATTTACGAGAAAGTCTGATCTAAAATAGCTTATTCATACTCATATACTATAATGAGTTAATACTAAATATAAATATTATTTTTATATATTATATTAGTATGACTCAAGCAACAATTAATTTGTAAAACTAAGCATCTACCTAGATATATGTATCTCTATATAAGATGATATTTCACTTTAGCATACAATGGATAAGTCTAGATGTGTAGATTATATTGAGTATAGATATGTGATCTGCTATTATTAATGAGGACTTATATTATAAATGTATATAATATGAATAATTATAAAAGATATTATTATTAATTAAAAATATATTGAATAATATAAAAATTGAGAAATAGAAATCTGTTTTACATTGGCTTGAAAATAGGTTAAGTAAAAGCAATAATAATATCTAGGAATGTATATAGTAATAAATGAAGAGAGAGAGAATGAGTGGGAAAGGAATAATAAAAATGATGATTAAAAGAGTGAAAGATAAAAGATAAACTCTAATAGATAAGGTTAAAGATGTAAAGAATGTAAAAGATTATATTAAAGTAAATAGAAGAGTAAATAGTAAAATAAAATGATATATATTATTAAAGATATATTAAATATAGTCATAAAACAGAAAATAATAAAAGAGAAAGATATTAAGGAAGACATAAAAGTATAATTTGGTAACAATAGAATTTATGAAGAAAAAGAATAGATAATATAAAGATAATAAGAGAAATGAAATTTAACATTTTATAATGATAATAAATGATATAGATATAAATAAATAGATAAGAGGAAATAAAAGGATTAAAGATAGTAAATTTAATAATAATAGTGTCTAAAGTGATTATATATAAATAATAATATGACTTAATGATTTTATAATAATGAATAATAATAAATAAAATAATAAAGTCTGTCGATATACATAATAAAATAAATAAATAATAAGTGAATAACATAAAAGTATAAAATATGAATGATATAAGATTATAATAATCGAATTAAATTATAATAAAGAGTAAAAAAGAAAATATAGTGCTAAATATGTAATAATATTTCGAAATGTATATCAAAAGTCGAAAAATGTCTCACTCGAAAGTAGGAAGAAATTACGAGTTTTTTACACAAATTGTGAATGGAGCATAGTATAGATTAAATTCAGATATTTACAAGAGAAATATATTGAGCTAGAGATAATAAGAGTAAATTGGAGAATAGAGAGTAATAATAATGAATCAATATAGATAACTGATACAAAATGAGAGAATGTGGAGAGGAACTAATAAGAGTAGATAGAAAGTATGTAATAAGTAAAGAAGAATACTTATGTAGATATACTTATAAGTGGTATATAAATAAAATATAGATATTCAACTCAAAAAAATAAAGAAGGAGAAAAAGAAAGGAAAGGAAAGAAGTAAAATTGTATATATGAGTATATACCCTTCGAGTTCAACTTCACTCGAAGTGCAATATATAAGGTGAAAGAAAAAAATAGTTAAATGAAAAGAAATATATAATAATGTTAAATTATTATAAGATATATAGTAATCGAGATTAAGCGCATAAATCAAGCAAGAGAAATAGGTATTATATTGGTGACTAAAATAGTTCATCTCTTCGTACGTACATCTACGTCTTAAATCGATAAGTGTACTACTTAGCTTAAACTGTCATCATCATGCTCTGTCTCTCTTACTTACTATGAGTATTCAACTACGTCTGCGTATAAGTACGTGCTCTGAGGCATCTCTACTAATCTCTACGCTTCTACTTCATCTTCATCTCATCACTGCATCACAAAGTAAAATATTAAGAAGAAAGCCTTCTCCCAAATCTCTTCTTTATCTCTCAATGTGTGATTCTCAGTATACAGTGCTACGTCTGCTCTACTCGTGCTACTCTCTCTAAGTGTCATCTCACTCATATACATCTTCTCTCTCTCTCTCTCTCTCATGTCTATTGTCTCGTGCTCTTCCTCTCTCTCTTCCCTCCCTCTCTCTCTTCTCTCGCTCCTCTCATCTCCTCTTCTCTCTACTCTTCATCTCTCTCTCTCATCTCTCTTCTCTCTCCTCTCTCTCCTCTCTCTCTCATCATCATCTACTATCTCTCTCTTGAGTCTATACTCTTCATTAGCTCTCTATCTGCTCTCTTACTTCTACTAATCTCTTACTCTACGTGCTCAACTCGTCTCTACTCTCTCTGCATCTCTACATCTGTCTCTTCTCTCTCTTCTCTTACTCTCTTACTCTTACATTAGCTATCTCTTATCATCTTCTATATCTCATACTCTACTTAGCTCTCATCTCTCTCATCGTGTTCATTCTTCATTCGCATGTCATCTCAATAGGGTATCTCTACATAACTAAACGCATCGAATGGAATTATTCCAGATAAACTTAGGTGAGTTATAAACTTATCTTTAGATATAACATATCCCTCAGATATGTCTCAGTGATATTTTTCTCACTTATATTAATTACTCTTATAAAACTATCAGCAACCCCAAGGGTTAAACTTCTTCATTCCTCCGTAAATTGTCTCAGATTATATTCGACCTTTATAATTTCATATATTATTGATTATCTTAAATAATTTGCATAACTTTCTCCAAATAAAACATTAACCCACCTAACTACACACTCAACACTCACACACACACATACACACATACACTCACACTCACTCACACACAAATCCTCTCAACACATCACACACAAACGCACATCATATGTTATATATATTAAATAATAGTATTATATATATTTAATAATATTAATATATATATATATAATAGTATTATATATATTAATATATATAAAGATATAAGATATATATAGAATAAAAGAAAATAAATATAAATATATAGTATTATAATATATATAAATAATATATAATAAAATATATATAATTATATATAAAATAATATATAATATTATATATAGATATATATAATTTTAATAATAAAATATATAAATATATAATATATATAAAATATATAATATATTATGTTCATATTGAAAAGTTTTAAATATAAATATAAAAAGATTAATAAAAATAATATAATGATTAAATATTAATATTAATATATATGATTATTAAATTAATATAAAATATTAATTATATATTAATAATATAATAGATAATATATATATTAATATATAAAATAGAAATATAATATAAATATGATAATTATAAATAATAATTAAAATATAATAGGTAAATAAATATATAATATATTATACAAGATAAATATATATTTGCAAAGTTAAATAAGGTATAAATATAAAAATATGAATTACAAAGTAATAGAGTCTTACGTGATATTTTCATAATAAAGTGTGTGTGAAAAATTAAAACGTTGCGTAGCTATTATAATCATATCAGAAATCTATGCGTGCATTGTATAATTATACAGTATACTTATACGTATACTCAGTAGTAATGGGTTAGAATTCTTTATAAGTAGATCATATATATATAGAGAGATAGTTTAATATAGAGTAATGGCATTTACTTTTTAACTATTCGCGCAATTCATCTGTTATGAACTTTTTCTTAACTGATGTGTTTATATATAATAAGTATAGGTATAATGCTAGTCTAGAAAATAGTGTTTATGGCAAGGGAAAGATAGATCAGGTCTTTATTCCTAATATTTATTAGCTTCTTTACCTCTTGTGTTTCGTTTCGCCGGTAAAACGTCGGACATTTTCAGAGTTTCGATTTTCTAATTTTTGTAATGAATTATTATATATAAATAAATAGATTTAAAATAATATTTAAACATAAAAATTAGATTTTACAATCTTTTTATTAATTTACATATAATATAATTTAAATTTATTAGTGGACCAACGTACGATTGAACTTAGTGTAATAATAGGTCTGGTTTATTAGATAGTAATTTCACTGCTAGTCAACGTCTCAGATTTATTTTCAGTTTTTGAGCTTCGCATGTAGGGTTGTTAAAATTTATGAGCATGGACTCATGAGATATATCAGGAATTATACATCTGCTATTGCTTATGTCAGTGAATATAACAATTATTCAGCGGTTAATATTTTATTTTACTATTGTTTATTTAGCCTATTTATTGATGGAGCGACTTCTTCCTATTTTCTGTTAATTCTATTGGTCGAATGTAGGACCATTATAACGTCGATCGATTACTCAGTAGACTCAGGAAACTTTTGTTTATATGTTATTTTAATTTAATTTTTAGAGAGTCTTTTATGTGGTATATAATTGCAATTCAAATAGAATAGGAATCGAAACTACTGAAGTTATAAAGGTGAACGAATCGAATTTTAGCGACGAAAGCGGAATGTCTGAATACATGAAGTATAAATTATATTAGACCTCGTTACTTATCTTGCAATCATAATTTTTCTTATCGAGTTATTAAGAATAATTTAAATGAAAATAATATATATGAAATTATTCAGAATATTTCTTGGAAAAGTTAAAAGTAAAACTTAATTATAGTAGTTATTATTTTTATATTGTAGTTATTCCCTTTGTGACGTTGCAAGTAGTAGTAACCTTCAACCTTCAACAGAATATACACCCGCTAATTGATAATATTAATTATATATTTTCCTTAGATATTAATAAATTTGTTACTTCTTCTGTTTCTACATTGTGTTCCTTGTGCTTATATTCAATAATGATAGAATAATGAGGTCAATAAGAGATACTAAGAGAGTATAAAGTAATTTTTTCTTTTGGAATATATTTCATATTTTACTCAGAAATACTTCGTTATATTCTTAGAGTCATGATTAATCCAATCATCAATAATAATTATATATTTATAATTTATTATTATTATTATTATTATTATTATTATTAAATTTTATTTATTATTATTATTATTATTATGGACCTTTAAGTAAACCTTAGGTCCTCAAATAATTTTTAGTATTGCGAAAGTGTTGTAATAATTTTTTTATAGCAAATATTATAAAATTAAAAAAATTCCATTTGTATCACATTATAAAAAGAAACTTTTACTTTTTTTTTATTTTTTGTGCCTTCAAATTGAATATTTATTTATTTCCAATTCCTTTTATTTATTTTTAGTTTATTTCAAACTTAATATTTATTATTTGTGTCGACTGCCTGCGTGTTTTACGTCTGTATACATATTATTTACTAAAATATGTTAATAATGTATATAATGTGAGAAAATAATTTAATAATAATTAAGCTAAAGATTATATATATAATAGATTTATATTATATATATATATATTTAATATTATATTATATAATATAATATTAATATTAATTAATATTATATATATATATATATATTAATATATAGTTAATTATATTATAATATAATTTATTATATATTATATATATTAATATATATATATATATTAATATATATATATATATATAAGCGGTAATAATGCATTGGATTTGATGAAAGGGAAGATGAAACTCTTCCAAGTGAAATTATGACTAAGGAAGAACATTACACTATAGTAAATAACCATGAAGATTATTATTTTGATAATTTTATTTCTGTCACTATAAAACTATTATAGAACAGTTGCTGATTTTTTAATTTTATTTCTGTCACTATAAAACTATTATAGAACAGTTGCTGAATTTTAGAAATTACAGGGCCTTCTGGTACTGTTGTTAGTACTGGATGAGTGGATTGTTATTAATTTACTCGAAGAAAATTTGCACAGAAACCCAACAGTGGTTTAAAATTCTGCTGTATTTAAATAAACTTTCTTTCAAACATATATTTGAATACATCGATGGCAAAGCAAGTGTCCCAAAACTTAAGGGAAAAATTTGAAAATACTTTCAAATGTATATATTGTACGCTTCAAGTTTTAATCTAACAAACTGCAACACATGTTTGAAACTGCGATTGTGATTCTTAGTAATGATCAACTATATTATTACTAGATTTGCGTAGCAATTTAATCCAGTAGATTAGTTGATAAACTAGAGGCCAATTCTTCAGACAATAGTCACCATGCACGTTGGTTGACATATATAAATAAAATTCTACGATATGGTCATGCTAAAGCTTGGATGATCTTGTTAAAATTAAAATGCAAGTTTATGCTCGTTAATAGGTTTACATAAAATGATAAATCAAGGCTAAAGAATGAGCAAAAAATAAATTTTTTTGCTTTGTCTAATTTATGTACAAAAAATTGATGAAATATTCAAAATATTTCATGAAGGGTACCTTTCAACATTATGCATAATTTGCCCATCTTCGAAGTGTACTATTCTGAATGTTCTGTGATAGAACATAGTGAAATACACATCAACATCACTGAAAACCATTGGAAAACTTGAAAACATTTAGATTGAGACATCCCTGAACATCTAAGATTTAGAAGTAGAAATTTAAAATCTTAGTAAAAACTTGGGGCTGTCATGTAAAATAAATGTTTATTCTTTTGCTTCAAATATTTTTTGCTGCCGATGACCCCAAGACTTAAGTAAGACACTAAAGTGTATCATATTTTTATTCAAAGTTGCTTATGAAGATTCTTCCAATATTTGGAGAGAAAATCACGTATTATGTTCATATAGGCCTAATTATAATTTATTAGATGGCTGGTGATACATTTTACTTACAACCCTTGCTATATCTGGTTCAATAGCTGAAACTTGTATTCTGAGTTTTGACTATAATTGAGATAATAGAAAGATTTTTCGTACAAGTATGTCATAACGAAAGACATCAATACTTTGATTGCTGTTTTTGAGAGTCCTTGAAAATTTGCTTGTGGGTAAGCTCTCAGAAAATCTGCTTGCAGGTGAGTCCAGAAATCTGAAATAAGATGTTCCTTGGATTGCAGTTTCGTAGCACCACCTGTGGATATTCCTGGGAATATGTCTTCCTCTGTTGTTGTTAGTCATTTAAGTTAATACATATTAGCTGAAAATGGATATCTAAGCTAGATCTTGCTTTTATTAGATAAAGGAAAATATTCACGGAAATTATGCTGCATACCATCCAAATTTTGGTCGATAAGTGATATGTCATCTTGAGATAACTCTTCCTGAATAGAGTCAGAGAAAATTGTGAGGTTTAGAAATGCGTCATAGTTTCACTTACATTAGCTTTGGTGATGCAATCCCAACTTTTTCATCATAACTTCAATTTTGTCTTCAACTTGAAAAGCTATAACATTTTCTCATTGAATATTTAAATTGAGCAGATTTGAATGGGTAAAAATATCTTCCAAATATGGTAATTTGATTAACCAAGGAAAATCTGTCAAAAAGGCCTTGAGCTGAAATTATTTCTCCATGACGAAGAATCATATTTCGCCTCTCAATTTCCAAAATAGAGACAAAATTTTACTTCACTTCGTGATAGCCAGTGAATTTCACAGTCATACAGAAGTTTGTAATGCTCAATGTACATATTTTTAAAATGCTGTTCAAAATCTTTAATTCAGTGATTTGGTTTTAATAAAATTGTGAATTCTGACTTACTTATTTAAAATCTGTTGTAGGTTTCTTATCATTTTGTATTCCAATAATTAGTACCATCTCTTTGTCATTTGTTAATGGTATTAATGAAATCTACTTGACAGCTTTCTCGTTTATCAGTAGAGAAACCATAATTCTTGCAGCAGGTAATAAAAATTCTTCACCTATTTTGTGTTGTTTACCGGTTTTGCTATTAGTTGGAAAACTTTGAATAAGACCCTCATCAAAATTTCATTGTTGCAACCATATGTATGTGGTCTTTTTGACCATTTTCATAATCTCCCTAAGCTCCTGCTCCTTACTGTTAAAAAACATATGCTCTCTATGGCATGTTCTTTTTATTCAGTATCGAAATATCTTATCAATTTTGATTTCATCCTCGATGCAAAATCGACTTATTTGTTCAGGTGTTGAAATAAATATTATGAGTCAGTAACAGTTTCTAAGCTTAGATTATTATAGGTTTTGTCTTACCCTCTCCTTCTAATTTATACATTAAAAACCTTTAATTGTGATTTTAATACCTCTAGAAACTTGAGCAGTGTTTCCAGCCATATATTTACCCCCAAGACAAGCGATCGCCCTTTCAGTCCATTTCAGAATCACCATCATCATTGCTACCAATACAATATAAATAACTACCTATATATAATATATGCGTTTTTGTACTACTATACTAATTATACTACTTATACTTTTACTATTAGGTATTATTTAATATAATAGAGAATAAATACATAAATTTTATCAGTAAATCTCTTATATAACTTACTTGATAACTCAGATAATTAGTATATAATATTTAGTTAAAAAAAAGTATATTAATATATTGAACATTCCATTAGTATTTGGTTGCTAATCATTATAACACTATATAACGTATGGTTTTCACCTCCAATATCGATAGCCCAATAAGTTTCCAATCATCTTCAATATCAGGCAATCCACCGACGTTTGTCCCTAACCGACTGTATTTGACTGACGATACGTTGTATGCATGACTTATTTTTATGTTACATTTATTTATAGCGTTTTGATACAAGGGTCTATTTTTTCACAATTTTCAATATTATCTATTGAAATAAGAAACATGTTTTTTAAAGTTCGAATTATTTGACTTTTATAAATTAGTGTATTAAGTGTAAGCCTGTATTAAATATCAGACACATATTCATCTGGAATCTCCAGAGACATGTTCGGAATAACACTGCATGATGTTAGAAGATGCAGCAGCCAGCAGACGTATTCCATTTTGTAAACCCTGTGCTTTAAAATATTTTACAAACTTAATTTGATATATGTAAAGTCAAAGGCTTCAAGTATCATTTACGAATACGCCTACAGGACTTTCGTCATTCTGTTTAGCTTCCAGACCTCGTTTAAGATTGGTCTAGTATGCATGAACATGAATAGAGCGAGAACAAATTGAATTAGAAGTAAACCGGTATATATTTGTCTCTGCTCATGGGGAAAACATAGATAAATCATTCCATGAACACTGACAAGAACGTATGGGTATACAAAAATTTGTTTTAAGAGATAGGAAGATGTATCTTCCAACTGTACCACCCACTCTTGAAAAATTCTACAATTGGATAGCGTAATAAAAAAAAGGTTTTTGCCAAAAAATATTTATTATTTTTGCTCGTTACAAAGGTACCTAATTTCTAATGCTTCGGCCACCTACAGTATCGCACCTCGGGTATTAAATACATATATAGAATAATTGTAATGAGATACTTATATATATAGATATAAGAAAGTATAGTAAATATTTATATATATTATATAGGACCATATATGAAAATTTCTGGAGTAATTATATATATATATAATTGATAGTATATAAATAATAGTGATATAATAAAATATATGTATACGTATATACTAGTATATTAATATTTACGAGCCTTATGTATATAAGTTATATTCTTATTTTATATATATTATTATATATATATATATATATCTACTCCCCCCTCTCTACCGATACGTATCTATATAAGTATATTACTATCTATTTCTGCATAGATACCACCACTCACGGGCTCACCATTGACATCACTTTTCAAAGATAGAGAGGAAGTCCAGAAACAAATTAGAAATAAGATACATAAGTATAATCAACATAAGTTACATGAAAATAAGGAATAAAATACAAAATTAACAAATATACATGAAACAGGTTAAAACCACCCCTGCCCTTGACCTAGCATACGCTATTCCCTCAGGATCAGCGCAGACGGCCGGAAAGCCACGGGACTTCGAATAAGCGAGGAAACACTAAACATCTATGTGGAATAAAGAGAAGGCGAGGAGTTCCACCAGATCAATAGATAGTTGCCTTGGATAAATGAAGGATGGATCATCGTCCCATAACGAGTGATCGAGTCATTCGCAAAGTCCACAATTTCGATGAGAACAAGGGACCTTGTGTCCGAGGGCGGACGCTGGTGGAAGGATGCGAGGGTCAATTCTCGCGAGCACTGTGCCGTATTCATAATCCTATTTAGAAGAGGTAGGAGCACCTACGTTCATGACGCATGGAGGAAAGATGAGGGCGAGGGGTATCAAGTAGTCAGCGGACAGTTTATTGGGGAAAGTTATAGCCTCTTAGCCGTTAGTTCTTCAACTGCTCCTCACAAGAAGGGTGGGAACGGATCCACCCCAATGTGTGGAGCACAGCGGGACAGCTGTATTCATAGGGCAAATCACTTCTATGATAGGCTGGAGTAATCTGAGCGTGAACAAATCACGCATCTGAACAGAATTCCCTCTTTTTCTCGAGGCCATTTTAAGCACCGATGTGAATGTGGCTCAAGATTATTCACTATTTAGTTTTAGTACCTACGAAATGTTTATGTTGTTGACGGGTAAGACATTAGAGCCCTCAAAGGGATAGGCAACAGTTCGAAGGATATTCTCTCGGAGAGCAGAGATATAAGAGTTGAGTTTTCAAGAGTTTGACACTTCCACAAGATTATTGTTAACGCCCCACCTGAGAAATCGATCCAAGTATCGGCAAGATGGGAATTCGGAGCGTAGATCGAGAGGCAACTCTACGATACACATGACGAGCACGGCGAACAGATTCATGACATGTGATCTAAGCAAGGAGGAGTTGAGTCTCCCGGTAAGAGTGACACGGTTAACGTGCGCTAAGCAGTCGTTTAGACGGCAATCGGAGGTAGGCATATAAAGTTGTGAGAGAAACAGCGCAGAACCTTGAAGAAACTCAACGGACACCTCCCATTAATGATTATTAAGGAGGAAGAGGTGCGCCTCGCACTCAACATTATACAGCTATTATGTATATACTACACTATAGATTATGATATATATACATTGAGAGATATATACTAATCATCATAATTATACTATATATACTATACCCTTCACTGCCTACCTTCCCTACACATCTGTTTAAGTTAACGCTTGACAGGCATTACTCTATTCTTTCTTTATACTTTATACTATACTCGCATAAATCATACAGTAGATATATATACATTAAATTCTATATATAATATCAAATCAACCTTATATAATACGTATGGAGCCCTATTGGTAATCATATAGAATATATTATATGATATATATATATTATATATTATATATTATACTATTATATCGATAGTGGTCCTGCTCGTGGTTCAGAATTCTCGTTGAGTAGCAAATTAAAATATTATTATATAGTTATATATATATATATAATATATATATAATATATATATATATTGTATATATATATTCCACTAATACTACAAATACTCTCTTAATATATACCATACATATTAAGTTATCATATTCACGTAGATACTATTATATAGATAAAACATGAGTAACTATACCAATTATTATATATAGTATTATATCGTATCAGTATTGTCCTGTATATATCATAGTAATTATACCTGATGCATTCTAATATATAATATCCTAGATACTTAATATTATATTATACTCTAATCACATTTGTTTCAAAATATATATATATGATCTTACTTACATTTATTTATACACAGAAGATCTCTCATGTATTTCGTGACTTCTTCTTATGCAGCAATTCTTACTCATATGTATTTTTTTCACTGCCATTATAAGTCCTCTTGATAGCTCTCGTTAAAAGTCTTGTTTCTTTGCAAAGGTTTAACAAGACCGCGAACTGATCAATTCGTCTCGTGTTTCACCCACCACATACTTCTCCCTTCATGTTCGTATTTTCGTTTGATGCACGTCTCCTCATTTTAATTTTCAGTTCAATATTATCTCATTTTTATTCACAATACAGCTCCACCTGTTTGATTGACGACATGAAGCTCTCAACTTTTTGAAATTATACTCTAGAAAATGCCGATCCCTGTGAACACCACTACAATCCCGTATATAAATAAAGTCTATTACCTCAGTATATATTCTCTAGAAACTCGAATACCATTACTCAATCAGCAATTACATATTACTATAATATCTCACTAATTATATTACACAAACTAACAGCTCAATTTTTATTAAAAACCACAAAATCAAGTAATAAATTTTAATATATAAATAATGGTAATCAAACAAGTGAGCTCATTACTATCTAGTGTACCTAGACCCTCGAATCGAGCAATATAATCAAATTCCGCACTTTTAGACCCTTCTACAAATATACTATGCAAATAACAGATTAGCTTACTTGTGCTACGAGGCGCGACACATGCTACCTGGTACGTAGTTATGAACAGAGAGAGGTCTGACTCTCATATAACGCGTCGTTTTCTCTGACAGTAGCGTTTTGCCTCCATACTTGGATCCTCTTTAATATAAATTATGAATTTCCAAAACAAGTATCGGAGTAATATGTATATAATAGCATCCACACTTAGTCATTCACAAGATTAGTCTTAACTTCAACGCATATATTTAAACATAATATTCAATTAACTTTATCACAAATTTGTCCATCACACTCACATTATACATATTTTAATTTTCTTGCTATATGTCAATATTATCATTGTTATTAAAAAACAAATCACAAGCTCTCATACCTTGACAGTGAGGATTATCGAGTATGGTGTGTCCCTCACGCTACTAATAGGCATACCCGCTCGACCTCACACTCCCCTCTACTCCTTCATGCTATCGTCCTGATCTCTCTCAGACACGTTCAAGCACCACTACCGCCCCTACCATTCACCCCACTTCACGGCACGTCCTAAATCTATTATATACCAAATCAACACTCTGCAAAGGTCTCTCCCCATCCTCTTCATAGATCAAGCTATCTCTATGCCTTCAGGACATTTTCTCTAAACACAATCAGACCATAACCAAATTATCTTCCGCATGCGAACCGCCATAAATGTATATAGTATATATAATATATAATTAATATATATATAGTCGTATATATCTATATATATATATATATATATATACTTAATGTATATATTTAATTTTATATACTATAATATATATATATATTAATATAATATATTTAATACTAATAATATTAATATATATATTATATAGTATATATTCTATTATTATTTAGATATATTTATATGATATAATATATATATATATATTATATATATACTATTATTAATAATAATATATATATATTAATATATAATTTAATTAATAATATACTGTAATTTTGTAATATCGTCATGTTCAGGGCTCGCTGGTGTAGATTGGCTGACTTGTATACGTTTGTGCCTACTGTACCTTAATCCCACCTACACGCGCCCGACAAGACTGAATACAGTGATATAGTGAAGGGGTTTCAGCCCCTATTTCTATCATTGACATAGATAGACGAATATTTAAAATTATCTTTCTCAATGACTCTTTATGTATTATGCTAATACGCTTATATAACGCTTCGACTGTTTTATCTAATATTTCTAATATATCTTTGCACTAGTTTCTTTATATAAATTTTTTATTTATGGCATAACTCTTCATTTTTAAATCAAGCTTTACTTTATAAAAGTAATAATGTTTTCCGATAACAAGATCTATCGTTGAGAACTTTTTCCATCTAAATACTGATTTTAGTAAATATGAATAGATATTAATATATATAATTTACAATAAATAATATATATAACTTATACAGTTATTAAATTTTTTAAGGATTTCCTTATTAGAATTCTTTTAATATAATATTTTTTTTCTTATCTAGCTCTATTATGACGAAATTTGAAACTCTCACATTACCAAATACATCCAATAGTACTACTATTTATATTAAAAGTATAATCCTACTATAAGCTCATGTATTTGCTAATATATAAGTTCCTTCTCAGATTTTTTCACTATAAACACACTAATATAATTAATTCTTTCAGATTTCAACATTTCTTATGCAGTATATCTTCTACTATCTGTGCTTTAGCCTTCTCTTTATCTATGCCTCCCCTTCTGGTTATCCTCACTCAGTCCGCCACACTTCGATAGTACTAGATATAATATTATGATAATATATATATATATTTAAATAATATTGTAATTATACAGTATATATAGGTCATAGTAATATATATAATATTGTCGTAGATCATATATTTTTTACTGATGTCCTTTGGAATTTGAATAATAAATTATTATTGACTAAAATGAGATGTCTACGTTTTGGATAACTTTTTCCTGACTCTGAAACATAATTTTTTAACATTAACAATAATTTAAATATTTTAAATAATTTTCTCTCCTTATAAAAATAAGAAAATATATAATTTTTTAATACGACGAAGATAGATTAATAACCTTAAGAATATCTAGTCAGCAGTTTAAGATATGATAAAAATATCGCATAAATATGTATATGAAAGCACTCAGAAATATGATAAGCAATGGATTGTGAATATATGTAAATACGTATTAAGTATATGGGATATGTTATACTTTGTGAGCATATCTACTTCTAACTGCATATACGACATCAATATAATAGTGTGTTGCTCTCGGTATTATATATAAAATATTATATCATTGGATTGAGTTACTATTAATATCTCTATACTATTGAGACTACTGGCATAAATATAGTGACAAAAATTTATTACTCGGTGTGAGTGAGGGTACGAGGGAATTTTGCCCACAATTCTTGTATGGTTTAGATGGTGATTTATGCTAAAGCATACATTTCAGTTTATCACTTGTATCTCTACTTTGAGATATCATGTTCGAATAAGCATATAAGTGTGTGATATTCTATATATTGATAAAACAGTGTACATAAATCACAGTAATGATTGCGTTTTACTATTATATGCCATATATTAACTGAAGTAGTTATCACAGAAATTACCTCGATAATATAAATTTTATCGTCTCAATCTAATACCACATTCTGCTTTTCTTTGATCAATACATGAATTATTGTGGAAGTTTAAGCCTATATCTACCCTACCAACATCACACTTTTATTTCACTCCAAGACCTCTCCTAAATTTTATGTAATATAATAATTTATAACCTTTCTTAATAACTAATAGTTTCAATATTATTAATAATTGGAATAAACTTTAATTATTAACTTTAATATAATTATATAAATCATGTCTCTTGTTAGTGCAAGTTTCGAATGCGGACTATTTTCTTATCTTTATAAGTTACATTTTTGTATGTAGACTACTCGATTTAGTACTGTACTTGCTTACCTTGTGGGTGTGTGCTAGTATGCTGTAATTAGAACGAAGCCATTCAAATTTCTTTTCTCTATGTGTTATTAGATGATTTTTTAACTGATCTCTACTTTTAAAATCAGTGAGACATGATGTACACTGTTGTTATAATGTTATCAAAACATCGAATTATTCTTCTTTGTATAGTCGATGAGCTCACGCCTAGCTAGTAACTATAAGACATAGGTAAATTTTTTTTGTGATAATTAGTTGTTTTCGATAGCCTTCGACTCAACTTGTGTTAACAATGTTTAATTATATCATATTTTTTTATATACAATTATTTTCCATACTTATGATTATTATTTTATTTTTTATAGTGATGGAAAATATTATAAAATTAATATATATTTTACCATATTTATGTAATATGTAGTATAAGTATGTATATCTATATATTATTATAGATTACAGGCATTTTTCTTTATAAACACGATTCAGAAAAATTTGTTGTTACTAAAATTAAGCAAAATATTTTTAAAATTATATTATATTAATAATATAATATATATATTAATATTAATATATTATATAATATATATATATATATATAATATATAATTAATATATAGTATATACATTAATACTATATATTTATTATATATACATATATAAATATGTATTTAATCATATCATGATTTGTCTTATATTTAGTTTTCCCTACAAGAAATAAAGAATATAAGGTTATATAATATATATATAGAGTATATATAATTATCTGCGTAACATATTAGCACCTGATAACATGAATAATAGTAATACGATAGTTGAGTAAATAAGAATATGATACTATCAAGTCGAATAAAGAAAGTGCCCATAGCTATATCCTAAGCCCCTAATATATATATATATCACTTAATTAAGTGAGTAATCATCGCTCAGCTAATCTTGAGTCAGGCAATTACCGTTTCGTTTAGAGCTTCGACGGTGTATTAATTAAGTTTGGATTTCGACGGTACTGAAACCCACCTACACTGCTTGTCTACTTCGAAATCTCTAATCCCTTAATACGAGTGCATTTTCGGTACGTCAATGTGAGCGCGTTCACTCCTCTCCTTTGGTCCCCCTCTTATAGAGACGGGCCAATATAACCATATCTTAGCTACTTTCATCTCATAATAATTTCCCCTATTATTTACTTTCCATATTTTATGCTACTTTATTTATCTTACTATCGCCCTGCCAAATAATCTCTACATTATTACACTCGCTCCTAGACATACTTTCTTTATGCTGACTTCAAATCACTTATCTGATGGCTAGTTCGGTTTTCCCATAGATCCTCATAGTTCGATTACCCAACATCCTCTATCACGTAACTATATACATTCTACTCATATATTAGCCTTAGAATCGCTAATCTGGCAATGCTCTTTATCGTTCTCCTACATTGTGTCTACTCACATGAGGTCAGAGACCAAAATATCTAATATTATTAAAATAGCCCTTACATTATAAATAGTTTTATCTCGTCTCCAATTTATTACTTACGTCCTTTAAATTTGCTCCTCACTCCTGTACCTACGATCCTTTAAATTCAACTGCTATTCGCCGTATCGGCTTCGTCTTTCTCATCTTTACTAGTTTTTTCCATATTACCTTCCTTCTATATTCTGTCAACATATTAGCTCATTCAGTTCCATTTAATGATTTATCCGACTCTACTAATCAAGAACAATTACGATAAATCCTCTCAATCAGAGACGGTATTATAAACCGAATTTTCCCCTCTGTTTATAGCTTGCTTGTTTGTCTTAACCACATACGTCTGATTGCATGACACGTACTATATAAAAATAATTTTTACGTAATTTAAATAATTAATCGATACTACTAAAAATCCAATCGTGTTCATTCGATAATCATATAAACTCCTCGCGCAAGACTTAGTAAATTCAGTTCTAGAGGTGATTACCGAAAGATGAGCTGTAAAGATAATTGTATTTAAAATTGCACTCCTCAAGCGCTATCATGATTATCTCTTTTGTTCTCATCAGTTCTAATGACTCTATTCACATGTTTCATATCTAACTAATGCTACCGGCATCTAAGTACCTCGTATGCTTCTTCTCCTCCGGAAACTCCTTAAACTCATATTATATTACCTACAATTGGATATTAGTTTTTTTACTCTCTAGGTTGGTCAACAGTGTAGTTTCCAGCTGCTCATCCTCAATCTGTCAGTGTCATATAGAAGTTTCACAGCATCCTGAGGATTCATACAATCAACATCACTCACTATCAACTCCGTACTTCACTCCTACTACACTATTAAATCTGTTTTTTGCTCTCTTCCAAACTAAATCTCCCCATTACGCTAGTCTTTACGTTCAAGTCCACATAAACATACCACACCTTGCACACACACACCACCACACAAACACCCCCGATCACCAATTACTCTACCCACCACTTCTTCAGAATGTCAACCAGCCTCAAAACCATATTTATACTAATATATATATATACTATTTATATATATACTATTATTTATTATACATATATATATATATATATAAGTATGATGATACTATTATATATAATATATATTATTATTATATATATATATATTATATATTAAATATATATTTATATATATATATATATTATATATAGATATATGTATATATATATATTATTAACATATATATATTATAATATTATATATATATACTATATATTATTTATATAATATATTAGTATATATATAATTTAATATATGTATAAAAATAGATATTTATAATATATATATTTATATTTATATATATTACTTATAATATATATTATAGTGTCCTATTATCTAACTTAATTATTTTATGACACATATATATATAATTTGATACTATATAATATATATTACTATTAATTTTATGTGAGTACTTATATATTAGTGGCTAATTTCTCGATTAGAGCAAGTCTGATGATTGTGTGTACTTATTGCAAGAGTATCTCAAAAACTACATGTTATCAGGAAACACGAATGACGCATCTGCTGGTAATGGGGCTAAGAATTTCGGTCCGGGGAACGGTGTGTGTAGAAGAAGAAGAAACAAAATATGAATAAACACTATATAAAATAAAATCAAAGAAAAAAAAGAATAAAAAGAAGATCTCAATTAGAAACTACATAGCTCAGCAGATAGACTGTATAACGTATTTATTTGTAAGTGGTAGGGTAGTTGGCTAGCTAGTTCAGATTGGTGGAAAACAGGGGGGCGGTTTTCGCTAGGTAACCCCGAGGAGGTAAGGCGTGCTGGTCGATCTATAATGAGTACTCTCTCTCGTCTCTCTGAATATGTGTGCACGGATCATCGAACTCCAACTATGCAGACAAACTGACTGGTTGGTTGCGCGCGGCAAGGTCGTGCCGGTTTAGAGGAGGTGTGGGTGAGAGGATTGTAGTTGGATCTAGCATCCTCCTACGTTCCACGAGAAAGCCGGATGATGTACCGCCGGATCTATGACTGATGGGGAGAAGAATAAATTTGTCTCTTAGAATGTGGATAGTATGCACATGGGCGTATTTATTCTTTAAGCTAGAGATATAAAATAATGAAAGCAGACATCTTTTGATAGTGCATGTAGTTATTTGATCAGTTATTATTTTGTGTGTTGTTACATTTTCCGTTGGTCAGCTTCTGAATGGACAATCAAAATGATATCTGTCCAATAAATGTATCTTTATTGCTGTATGCGAACTGTGTTAGTTTTATATGGCTGGAAGTGTGTGTCAATGTGTAAGTATAAGAATTTTTTGGCTGGTTAATGAAGAATTAATCTTCGTGTATATAGGGTTATCAAAATTAGTAAGTATCGATAAGTGTAATTAGGTTATGATATGATTAATTTAATAGCCGGTAAGTGACTGCAACCGGTAAGGTGTGGGATATTGTTGCTTAATGCCTCTATTTTGTGATCATGCCTCAATCTGTATAATAATGAGATATTGAGGTTTATGAACAAGAATTCAGATAGGTATGGAGTTATAATAGTGTGCATACTGAGGTGTTTAAAGGTTGTTCTATAGACTTGATTAGTCGAAGCATCTGTGAAGTAAGCGAGTGGCGGGGATTCCTACTACCCTTATTATAGTGTAAATGATGTATAATGATTTGGTTTTGAGTTGGTAGTATGACTCTGAATCTAGGAAGGAGAGTGATTTATGAGATAAGTAATCTGGTAGATGAGATTGGGTTATTATATATTAGTACTGATCCTAAGTGAGTGTGTAATTAGGAAAGGCTGGCTCTCTCGTGTCATATAGTACTAACGTTGAT